>CAUYOR010181609.1:0-19107 GCA_963573925.1 Callimico goeldii
CTCCGCCTCCTGGGTTCAGGCAATTCTCCTGCTTCAGCCTCCTGAGTAGCTGGGACTACAGGCACGCGCCACCATGCCCAGCTAATTTTTTGTATTTTTAGTAGAGACGGAGTTTCACCATGTTTACCAGGATGGCCTCGATCTCTTGACCTCATGATCCACCCGCCTCGGCCTCCCAAAGTGCTGGAATTACAGGCTTGAGCCACCGCACCCAGCCCTACTCTACAGTTTTAAGAGCATATGTGATAGAATAGAAATCACAATGAAGTACTAAAATCCGCTATTACCACTCATCTTAGAATACATCACTTACCTAAATAAGTTCTTTCTGCATGTTTTATTTTTAAAAAAAAAACACTGGATATCTGTGCAATGTGAAGTTATATTTTATAAAATTCTTCATAGTTTACAAAGTACATTTATATATTCTCTGTCAATTGATTTCCAACATGTCCATCCATTGATAGAGTAGGTATTATCAGTCTCTTAAGAATGCTGAAACCAAAGGCAGAGGTGACTTTCTAGCATCCCAAAGCTAGCCTGTGTTAGTCCTGGAGTTCAATTTTTTTTTTTAAGATGGGGTTTCATTCTTGTCACCTAGGCTAGAGTGCAATGACACAATCTTGGCTTGCTGCAACCTCCGCCTCCAAGGTTCAAGCAATTCTCCTACCTCTGCCTCCTGCATAGCTGGGATTATAGGCATCCACCACCCAGCCCGGCTAATTTTTCTATTTTTAATAAAGACAGGGTTTCACCATGTTGGCCAGGTTGGTCTCAAAATCCTGACCTCAGATGATCCACCCACCTTGGCTTGCTGAAGTGTTGGGATTACAGGCATGAGCCATCGTGTTAAATTTTTAAGGTCTCCAATGACCAAATCTCTTCCTGTCTCCCTAGAGTTTACAAATTGGCTTCACATACATATTACCATGAAACTCAGTAGATTTCATGTATGAAGAAGCTAAGGGGACTTGATCAATTTCTTCTATTTCCTTGAAGTGGTCTATAAGTCCTGCTCCTCCTAGATGAAGCTGTAAGGGTCTTCTACGCCATCTCATTTATCCCCTGAAGGCGACATTTCCTCATGGTGAGTGACCAAAGCTGCTGCAGGATCTTCACAGGCTTTATTTCCATAAATTCCAGACTCTCTTCCAAATGGTGTTTCTTGTCACTCTTCTCCAATCGTGTAGATCAGGAAACTATTTGGCTTGAGCATGACCATGAAACGTCCAGTTCAAGGCAAGCTTCACTCAAGTACGTATCCCTTCTCTGGCTCTCTTGCCCTCCTTGCCCCAGCATTACATGGCTGATTTATATTCACCTGCTTTCACTTTCTGTTGAAGCTCTCTCTTTTTAGGGAGAGCCCAATTCATTCTGTGCCTCCTGGAGCCAGGGCAAGCCTTGAGGGCTTCTTCCATGCCCTGCCATCTGTGGAGGCTTCCCTTCCACTCTCAACCTTCCCCATGTCGCTTTGACGCTAACCTAGTGTCAGGTGGGCATAGTGGCCTCTCCACAGGCCACACCAAGGACAGTGTGTGTGAAGTCACACTGTCTCCAAAGAGAGTGGACACCAAGCAGCTATGAGAAGCACTGATAATGTAGAGACCTTGAACAAAGGTGCCACGAAGTAGGATGGACGTGCATGTGGCACTGCATCTCTTCGTGAGATACAAAGATGTTAAATAAACTCCACTTCATGGGACTGTTGTGCACACTGAGTCACACAACAAAGGCAGAGTGCCTAAAACTGACTTAAGAGAGCTTGTGCTTTTATCTCTCTACTGTGTTCTCTCTTCCTGTTCCTGCATGGCCCTTGGCCAACATTTCATGCAACACTTTTGCCAGCAGCTAAACCAAAATCGTGACTGCAGTGAGACTGACTCTCTGATGATGGGCTTCTAGGGACTCAGAGTAAACAGAGGACTTCCGGTGGCTTTAGCATGAGAGGAGAGAGAGAGACAAAAGTAGTGTCCTCTCCTGCTTGCACCAAGAACACAAGCTAAAGAGTCCCATGTGCTGGTGTTCAAGCAGGAATCTCCCGCAGGAATGCAGGGTGATAATAGTGAAAAGAATGAACAAGGACCCCAGGAAACAAATTAATGCCATGACATGGTGTGTCTGGCAATAAAGTCCTCAAACTAAAACGTTCCAGCCACCATAGGACAATTGTCCTCAGAATCCTTGTCGACCTCACAGATCTGTTTCCTGACCCACTGGAGATCTTCTCCCTTGCTAAACCAACAATTAAATAAGTTTCATCAGTATCAATGAGATATCCCCACACTCCGACACAGGATCAGTGTCACCCTAGGAATAGTAGCTGGCACTCCCCAGAATGAAGCGTAGTCCTTAGATCATATCCGAAGACTCAGAGCTATTCCAGGGTCAAAGAATAAGCCCAGTTTTGCTTCCCCTTATGGAGACATGGGAGTCACTTCTATATTCTCCCTTGATGCCAATGCTATTGATAGAAAACTCAAGACCAGCGTGAGAAAGAATGCTGTTCTGCACAAGAGGATAATTGTGATCATGAATTTTGATCAAGAATTAAACAAACATGCCCAAGCCCTAATAGGATGGCTTTAATGAGCAGAGAAAGAGAAACACTAAAATTATAAAAAGTATGCCAAGCAGAAAAACAAAATGGAAAGGATCAAAACCACAGGCTGCTAGTTTACTGGATCTGCCTAGAAAGGAAGCGAGGCCTGGAAGTAAATAAACCCCACAGAAAAAAGCTTTAGGGATGCAGGCAAGATGGCAGCAAAAGGCAACTAACAGCTAACATTTATAGAGAGCATATCTCTCCCGGACCTTCAAAGGGCATTGTACAGATTGTCTCATTCCACACACATGTACCAGCACCTGACATAATACTATGCCATCTCGATTTACAGATGAGGAAACAGAGGCAAAAAGATGTGTCATTTGTCCAAGGTCACACAGTACAGAAATAAATAGACGCAGCCTGGAAGCTTAGATGGCCTAACCCCAAAGCATATATTCTTGGTTACCGATTCCTACAGAAAACGGAAAGGGGCCAGGTGTGGTGGCTCACGTCTGTAATCCCAACACTTTGGGAGGCCGAGGTGGGTGGATCACAAGTTCAGGAGATCAAGACCATCCTGGCCAACGTGATGAAACCCCGTCTCTACCAAAAATACAAAAAATTAGCTGGGCATGGTGGCACGCACCTGTAGTCCCAGCTACTCAGGAGGCTGAGGTGGGAGAATTGCTTGAACCCCGGAGGCGGAGGTTGCAGTGAGCTGAGATGGCGCCACTGCACTCCAGCCTGGGTGACAGAGTACGACTTCATCTCAAAAAAAAAAAGAAAGAAAGAAAGAAAGAAAAGAAAATGGAAAGGGTGAAATATTACAGAAATAAAGCTTTGGGCAGGAAAGGCCTTCAAATGGTAACAAAGGAGTGATCAGTACTGTGGCTCTGGACAGAAACAAACCTCCTGGATCTGTTTCTAACAGACAAAGTCTACTCTTGGTGACTTTGTACATATCCCTTAGCCTCACTTTTCTTCATAGAAATGAGGGCAGGAATACCTACCTAGAAAGAGTTGTAAAGATTAAGTGGAAAAGCTAAATGGAAGTAAAGATTTCCTCCGTGTGTGAAACACCTCAAACACTTGATGGAGACAACTGACACTGCTATCACCATAATTACACAGACTCTTGTTCCGAGGTATTATTATGTGCATTGCTGAAATATTCTTACAGTTCTTGGGAAAAGCTGTCGAAAAAACACAATAGAAAACAAAACAGGCCGGGCGCAGTGGCTCACGCCTGTAATCCCAGCACTTTGGGAGGCCGAGGCGGGTGGATCACGAGGTCAAGAGATCGAGGCCATCCCGGTCAACATGGTGAAACCCCGTCTCTACTGAAAATAAAAAAATTAGCTGGGCATGGAGGCGCGTGCCTGTAATCCCAGCTACTCGGGGGTGACTGAGGCAGGAGAATTGCCTGAACCCAGGAGGCGGAGGTTGCGGTGAGTCAAGATTGTGCCATTGCACTCCAGCCTGGGTAACAAGAGCGAAACTCCGCCTCAAAAAAAAAAAAAAAGAAAAAAGAAAACAAAACACAGTTACTATAGCGGTTACTAATCTTGCTTTTTTGATAACGTAAGGACTTAGGTGATTTTTGACTTAGACGGGTTTCCTGAAGTTCTTTTAACATCTCTTTAGAAAAGTGGTTCTAACGCCAATGTATTGGAATCACCTGCAGAACACATTGAACACAGGCTCCTGGAAGGCTCTCTAAGGTATCACTGAATAGGACGCAGGTGGAGCCCACAAAAATGAGTCAGTCAACCAAATCCTGAGTTTTTCTGAGACAATGAGGGGATAAAGGGAGGGAGAGTTAGAAATGCATTTAAGAGAATATTTAAGTTATTTTCAGCAACATGCTCTTAAAAAAATAACTCCATCCCCTCACCTTCCCTGAGCCTTAACTGGTCATCTAGAGAGAGGCAGCCATTCATGGTACATCTGGGCTGCAGAGGCCTCAGGCCTTTGGACAGAGTCAGTGCTGCCAGGCAGCTGAGATGGGCTTTCAGAAGGTCGGAAATGACTGAGTTAAGATTGTGAGTGTACCTGACCACCAAGAAAAAGAATAGCCAGGGAAGAATTTGCAAAAACTTAAAAGATGTATTCTCAAGAGGCAAATAACAATGCAAACCAGGAAAAGGAGAAAAAAAAATGTATTAATGGGTCAGACTGGTGAAAAAATCAAAAGTAGAAAGTGCACACAGGGAACCAAGATAAATAACAATTCGGACAAATGAGAGGAATGGTATAAAACCCAGCTAATGAGGTGAAATGCCTCCAGAATAAAAGTAGGCAATTGTACATACAAAGGCACAACAAAGGCCATAAATATAAAATGGCAAGGAATTGACTGGGTAATGGTATAGTAATTAAAGCCTGGAGGTTCATAATAGATCTCAAATTGAACATTAATCAACCAAAATGAAATGCTCCCTGCACTTTGATATAGTGCAACAAAAGCAGGACGTGTGAAACACACAGAGCAATCACAGCCACGTTTTGCTGAAAGGCCCTCCCTTTGGGCATCATGTTGGGTAGCACAAAGAGGGCAAAGGGTTAAATAACAGCAGGATGACTTGTATTTGTGCCTGCACAGTAACCACAACATTACTGAGGGAAGCCGAGCTCTGTTGACTATTTGAAGGCCAGAAGGCATCAGGGACAATTCCCCAGCTGACTCCCCCAGCAAAGAAGCTAGGCTAGGAAGATCTCCCTTTTTATGCCAGTACGTGTATTCCTGAGCCCCAAAATGGGTACAGATGTAGTAGGCACCTGCAGGTTTCACTCTAGGTTTGTCTATTTAAAGCAAAAGTTCTCTAACTTGAGCTTCTATTAGAATCCTCTAAAAGCTTATTAAAATGCAGATTGCTGGACTCCACCCCCAGAATTCTGATCAGACATTCTGCGGTGGACTTAAGAATCTGCCTTTGTAAGTTTTCCTTTTGTTTTTAAAGACACACAAAGCAATAAGAAGTGAGAATGGGGAGCCACTGCTTAGTGGGTATGGGGTTTATTTTTGGGGTGATGATGTCTTTGAATCTTCAAAGAATTTACTCTTTGAATCTTCATAGAATTTACTCTTAAAATAGTCAATTTTATGGCATATCCATTTCATCTCAATTAACACAAAAGAGTTAATACATATGAGACGATTACCACATACAAACTCTCAAGTGTTGAGCTCACTTGGTCCTCACTAGCCATTGAAGCAGGACTGCATTTTACAGATGAGGAAGCCATGCCTTAGAGCTTAAGTAACTTGCGTGCTGTTTAGGAGGAACACTGCTACGGTTTGAATGATGGTGCCCCTTTCAAAGTTCATGTTGAAAGTTAATCCCCAATGCAACAGTATTAAGGGCATAGCCTTTGGAAGGTGATTAAGCCATGAGGGCTTCTCTCTCATGACTTGGATTAGTACCCTTATAAAAGGGCTTCTGATTGGAAGGAGGCTCTCACTTGCCCTCTGTCACTTCCACCATGAAAGGGCGTCATGTTCCTCTCCTCCAGAGGCTGCAGCACCAAGGCACCATCTTGGAAGCAGAGAGCACAGCACTTACCAGACACCAACCCTGCTGATGCCTTAATCCTGGACTTCCCAGTCCCCAGAACCATAAGAAATACATTTCTATTGTGTATAACTTACCTAGCCTATGGTATTTTATTATAGCAGCAAAAACATACTAAGACATTATAGGTGTTGATTCAGAAATGGCCCAGGATGACAGTCCTGCAGGACATCCAAGGACAGGGCATTGGGTCTATGGGGAAGCAAAGTGTGGCACTTGTACAAAGTTCTGTGGTATCAAGGCAGAACTCCACTACTGCATACTGCTTTATTGCAAACCACACACACTTCACTGTGATATTTTTTTAAGTTCACATTTTAAATGATTCTGTAGACATGTACAATCCCACCACTTCTCAAAGTTTAAGGTACGCACAATCACCTGGAAATGTTGTTAAAATGCAGATTCTGATTCAGCATGTGTGGGCTGGGACCTGAGGTCCCACATTTCTAAGCTCCCTAGTGATGCTGACACTCCAAGTCCAAGGTTCATATTTTGAAAATCAAGGCACCGCTTTCCCAAACCATCAGCTGAATTCTAACCCCAGTCCTTCCCAATATCCCTACAATGTATTACCCCGTGACCGATTCATTCATTCTATGAATTTTTTAAGCATTTATTACTGCTGAGCAACTTGCTAGATATTAAAAATACACATATGAACAAAATCCCATTTTGAAGGTCTCGCAATCTATTTGGAAGATACAAGGACGTGGGATTTTTAGGATGGGCCAACTTTCACTCTTCTTTATGTACTTCTATATTGCTTGCATTTTTCACAAAGAACTATCACTTTGTGCAGTGAAGGGGCATATGAGATGCAATGGGCAGATGGGGTTTCATGGAGAGGGTGAGCCTTGAGTTCAGCCTTGAAGAAGAAGAAACTGATGTCAAACTCTCTCCTAAGGCATCTTTTTAACATTCCACACCAGAAGTGAGCTGTAGAATGCAAGCAAGACTAATTACAATGGGAAAATGGATCTTGAATAAAGGCATAGAAGCCCCTGTGCATCTTGGGCAGTATTAGTAATAAATCTCAAGATCACAGGGCAGAGTTTTGACTCACTCACATTACATTACTGAATACAAATGCCTCACATCTCCTTCACCGGGGTGCAAAGATACCAAGATGTTTGGCTTTTGTCTGACAGTCACTGTTGGATGAAAAATTAAGCTTGACATTTCTCAAGCCCGACTTCTTACCGAGAAATTGTCACCACTGTCTGAACAGTTACTGCCGTCTTAAAGCAAAGTTACCCTCCACATACATTGTCTGAAACATATTTGAATATAATTCGCTTTACAAAGCAAACACATTCCAGGAGAGCTGGTAGTAAGATGAATCTAAGTTAGCTCCCATTTCACTTTCTCATTTACACATTGATTTAGAAATTCACTCTGGTTCGGGAGAATGGACTTGAGAAGATGGAAAGATGAGGAAAGATAACTATTTCTTATTACCCTTTTCTGGACAAATAATACATTGGCCATTTCAGGAACATATTTTCAAACAGAAAATGTGCACATGGCAAGTTAGCTACAATGAAAAAAATATTGACTGAAACCTAATTAAGAAATGAGGCCTTAAGTTGTTTTACTTGGAAGTTAAAAAAGCATGTGAAAAAGAAATCTTTTCTTCCTATTACATCTAGCTTTTAAATGGAGTTCGTCTCATTACATCTCATTCTGTGTATGAATTGTAAATCTCAGCTACTCCTGCTGCAGGAAGCATCTCCCTCCCGTACAGTTCTCCTACTGGGCTAAGCCAAGATGTGGCTCCCTTCTAGGCAAACTGCCTCCCCGACGCCGCTCCCCGACACTGCCCCTCCTATACCTGTCCCAGTTTTCCCTCTCCTTCAGACCCAATGCAGATGTCACTTTCTCCATTAAACCTCATGTAGGATTTTCCTAAATAAGCCTTTTAAGGGTGGGCTTTGGCCCAGGGAGATTTGCTTCTGAGTTTCTTCATTCCCATGACCACATGGTCCCTGGGGGCACACCAGCCACATGCTTCAATGCAGAGTTCTCCCAAGTGAGATAACATTTTATCTGTATCTTTCTTACGACAATTCCCATTTTACCCTCCCACATTACGGTAAAGAATATGTGTCTTAGCTTCCCGATAGAGTCAAGCCCTCGAGGCTGGGAACCACTTCCTCACTTGTAATCTCTGACATTGCAGCAGAGTTGCACATACAGTAGGCACTCATTAATGAGGCAGTTACTGAACAAGCGCAGGGACAGTATGGGACAGGACTCTGGCCTCTGCTGAGGACGGCAGTGCCCACAGGGGTTTAGTCAGCTTCTCCATCCCTATGTGAATACCAACTTGCCTGGCTTTAGCATGAGTGTTGCCATAGCTTACTACATCTATATGTTCAAATGCATCTTAAGTGAGTCACGATCATCTTCTTAGTCCCTGTCCTCCATATTCCCTATTCTGTGTCACTTGTGAATTTAATCAGAAGCAAAAGCTCATGTGATGCACTGAGAACCACTAACCTCTCTCTTCATCAGAAGGAGGCTCAGTGCCCAGAGGCCACTCAGCAGTCAGGGCAGGTGTTTCCACACAGAATCCAAGCTGGGGAGAAAACTCAATTGGAAACTCTCGGCGTTGAAGCACATGCCTGGTGTGCCCCCAGGGACGATGTGGCCACGTGAATGAAAAAACTCAGAAGCAAATCTCCCTGGGCCAAAGCCCACACTTTCCTAAACAAAGGCTTGTTTAGGAAAATTGTACACTCAACCTTCCTTGTGTATTGTGAATATAAACATTTATAGAACATTGGAATGTGTGAAAAATGTCCTTCGTTGTGTGTTTATGGAAAACAGTTGGCAAGTACTTGCTATAAATGCTTCCGGAAGATGCCGTGAGTGAGAACCAGCAGGAAAATGTATGAGATGAGAGGGAGCCAACGCCCACAGCAAAGGAATGTCCCCTTTCCTTCCACACACCCTACACACTGCTCCATTCCACACCCTCTCGTCCCCCCAAATGAGGCCCCAGGGGTCCAGGAGTGTGAGGGTGGGGAACAGAGAAGGGGCAATCTATGAAGGTGCCTCCAGGCTCGGCATCCCATGTTGGAGCGCAGAAAAGGAAACGGACTCTTGTTTCCTAGGTGATGATGGCTCCTAATAATAGGATTTCCTTCCCCTTCATGCATATTGGTTAACAGTCCTGATTCGGAGTTCCCCCTTCCAGCTGGAAACATGGCCTCAACACCCACCCTGAGGACTGGTCTGCCTCCCAGTTAATGCTTGGATACTTTCAGGTGAAAAGTAAAAAGTGGAAAACAAGAGACTCAAATATATTTCTTTAGAACAAGATGAACGGGACATTTCTCTTTGAGGAATTCCTCAACAATGGACAAAGACCTCTGATGAGGCCACAGCAATGAATGCTTGTGGTTTTGCCAGGAAGTAACCTTTGCCATCCAGATTGCCCTCTGGGATGAACCAGGTCCTCCCCTGCCACGGGAGGTATGTAGTGAGAACTGCAGAGAGGCTGGCTGTTCCTGGTTCCCAGGCAGTCTCTGTGATAAACAGCCTCAGTGTGGAAATATCAGGGAGATCAATTATCTCGCAGATGTTACATGCCAAAAAGACTACATTTTTTCTTCATTTCGGAATTCTTTTCTTTTTTAAAAAAATAAAAAGACACAAATCCAATGTGCTTAAGCTTGCCAAGGCAAAGAGGCCCAGCCGCCTGGCTGTATTTATATCTGCACAGGTGCCCAGGGGAACTCCAGCCTCACTCCCAATCTTGTCTCCAGGTCCCCCACCTCTGCCCAAAGGTCCTCACATCTGCACCCGACTGGAGCTAATGACAAACATCTTTACACAGCAACTTTTGGGCTGATTTGCAAAATGGTTTAAGTACATTTCTAAAAACATAAATGTTAAGTCAGAAGATCTCAGCATTTTTGCCAATTAAATATACCTATGTAATAAACCCACACATTCTGCCATGTATCCCAGAAATAAAAGTATAATAAAATGAAAAGAAAAACAAAGTATAATAACAGAAAAAATATATGTATTGATAAACCATCATCTAAAAATGATGTCATTTCTTACTTCCCAAAGCAATGGGGGAGTTCCATTTAAAAATCATTTCACTGGCTCATCTAGAATTACCATGGGAAAGAAAAATCCACAGTCTCCTCTGATGGAAGAAGAAGGTAGCTATGCAGCCCCAGACTCTCCCAATCGGCCCCATGCTGTGGCTCTCCCTAGCCATGGACCAGGACAGCCACTCCCTAATCCTGAAAGAATCCAGGACTTCCTCTCCTCCAAGCAGCTGCTCCCTTATATGGCCAGGGGTGGTGGTGAGCGTCAGGAATTTTTTGGCAAGCTCTCTGGGGAAGAATTCCTACAACAAATATATATTTATGAATTCAGAAAATTAGGAGAATTCTGAATTCAGAAAAAGCTGTCAGTTGCTTCATTCTCCTAAACTCTTTACCACTGCTATCCATCAGCATCACCTGCCCATGACCACGTGGGCCCCTCTCTTCCTGTCCAGATCCTCTTTTGTTTGTTGTTCGGCCCTTGTGACAGTAGGTTCCCTGGGGCTCTTGGTCCAGCTCAGTGTTCTCTGCAGGCTCCTGCCCTGAGAGAATCAGTAAGAGAGTGTCTCTCACCTCAGGCCATGACTTGGCGCTACGAGCTGGACACATGATTCACCCATTGAAAAGATCAGCACATGTAAGTTAACCTCACCCATTCCACAGTTCCTCATGTTGCTAAGAAGAGCAAATGGGATAATGCACAAGAAGGCAAAGCATTACCGAGATCCAGTGGCTGGCGCTAGAGCAGGCCAATCAGCTGCTGTTACCACTGTCAAAAGGCTTGCAGTCCGTAGACTGTTGGGAGCTTTAAAACAGCCACAGCAGGACTTTTGATACCACAGAAACCAGCAAATGCTGTACAATACTAATCAGATTTTTTTGAGAAAAACTTATGTACTAGCACAATAATGTCAAATTCAATCTAAGGTATTAAAGTCACCACCACAACCGTCTGGGTTCAAAGTCCCATTTGCAATTTACTGTCTGTTGAAACAATGGACAAGTTACTTGACCTCTCTGAGCCTCAGTGTTCTCTTCTGCAAAATGGGTACAATGATAGTGAGAATTCAATAAGGTAATTCATATAAAATGTTCATAACCGTAGCCTGGAAACATTCATTACTCAGTATAGTTTAGCTTTCTTTTTGTTCCTACCACATGTAGACTAAATCCCCAAGCTGCCAACCTATCAGCAGAACTGACTCTTCCATTGAAAAAAATTAAACGTTGGTCCTCTTAGTCATTTGCCTATAGAGAACTCATGTCTGCTCATGTAACATACATCCATCCTCGTGGCTTTCGTAACTGAGACTTGTAGCTCAAACTCTGCCCAATTTGATAGTCCCACCAGCTCATGGAAAGACAGATTCCTTCCAAGTTAAGCTTCAGTTCTGATCTTTGGACACATATCTCTTATGGCCATAAAGGACTTCAGAGGGGGAAAAAGGAGAGACACAACCCTGCTCAGAGATTCAACACACCCTATCTGTTATCATTCATCATTCATTTACCAAACAATTTAGATGGTCCAGTGACAAAAAGTAAGGGCATAGGGCAAAAGAGATGGTTCTTGCTCAAAAATTTCATGTTTGAGAGAGATAATGATCAAATAATAAAACATATGATTATATAATTCCAAACTAAGTGTGATAAAGGGAGAAACAGGGAAAGAGGAGCCTGAAGGGTAAGGCCCTGTAGGATGAATGCTGGTATAAGGAGGCAAGGGGAGGGCATGGAGAAAGCAGGAGCTGAGTCAGCTGAAAAAGCATGTACAAGGGCCCTGCGGCACAGGAGCATCACCAGTCAGGTACTGAAATACTGGCTAGGCTGGCCTTCTTGATCTTGGCAAATGCAAGTTTGTAGACAGGTGTGAATAATATTTACCAGGGTCTTAGATTCGAAGAGTCTCCAGGTATCAGGACCAGTGTTACAGAGCAGCATTTGATAAACCAGCCAAGGAAAAATTAGTTGTTAGGGCTGTTATATCTGTTATTAAAATTGTTTCAGTTGCTTTATAAAATACAAGAAAAATATTGTCTATTATTTATGATGTATGCTAAATTTTGGAACCTTGGGTTTTACCAGTACAGGGGGAAAAGTTGATAAAATTAAGGTCAACGTAAAAATAAAATTATCTGACAAAGTCAAACACTGCTGGGTGCACCAGGTGTACAGCACAGTTCCTAAGGGGGAAGCTATTTTTAAATAATACAAAGGGATATTTGGGAACATAACCACCTAAATTTTATTATACCAACACAAAATGCCTTCTGATTTGGTAGGCAGGTTGCTAATACTGGCTGGGCTACGGTCACATGAATTCTGCTCAAAAAGGGAAGTCAGCAGTGACTCACCCAAGCCCAAGCATCAGCGTATCTAGGGCAAGCCCATTTTGGGGCATGCCAATATAGTTTCTAAATGGTTTTCATTCCAGGATGGACAAAGGCCAGAAGGGCGCTTGTATCCAGAGAGGTTAGAGCGTGTTCCAGATCTAGATCTACTTCTGTGGTTTCCATCCATCGGATGAATCCTGCCAAAAGGTGGAACACCAGAACTCTCTGGGCAGAGTCCTGCCACTCACTCGATCCGGGCACTCATTTAACAAGTATGTGCTGAGTGTGTCTGTGTCCCTGGCACTGCTCCAGGCACTGGGGTACCACAGTGACATCATGGATACTCTGTGCTTTTATGAGGTGTGCTGGCTAGCGTGGGGAACAGAAAATAAGCAAAACGGTGAATATAGAGCGTGTAAAATACGTTAAATTTTGAGAGACATAAAGGAGGTAAAGTAGATGGGGAGCAAGAAGGTGAAATCAGCACTTTCTATCTGGAGGTCACAGAAAGCTGCTCAGAGACTAGAGGAAGTGAGGCAATGAGCCACATAGCTGCCCTGGAACACATTCCTAGGAGAGAAAGTAAAAAGGAAAAGGCCCAGAGGCCAGAGGTACCTGGTATATTCGAGGCCAACAAGCGTGCTACGGATGGAATTGTGCCCTTCAAAACTGTGCCCATGGATATAATAAAGGGATACAATGAACAACTCTATGCTCAAAAATTTGATAACATAGATGAAATAGACAAATTCCTTGAAAGACACAATCTACCAGAACCAAGATAAGAAGAAACAGACAGTCTGAAGAAACACATGTTGAAGCCCTAACCCCCTGTATAGGAGGCAATTAAAATTAAATGAGGCCATTAGGGTAGGGTCCAAATCCAATATGACTGGTGTTCTTGTAAGAAGCAGTAACAATAGGGTGTGAGCGCACAGAAGGACGGCAATGTGGAGAGGCAGCAAGAGGGCAGACGCTTACAAGCCAAGAAGGCAGGCCCCAGAGACACCAACTCTGCCAGTAGCTTGATCTTAGACTTCCGGCCTTCAGAGCTGTGAGATAAAGTCTGTTGTTTAAGCCATCCAGTATGCAGTATTTTGTTATGGTGGCTATAGTTGACTCATCAAAAGGGGGTCTCTGAGGCTGGAGTTGAGGAAGGGAGGAGTAGGATAGAAGGACATGATGATAGAGAGCCAGAACACTGCAGAGCCTTGAGGGTCCTGGAAAAGGTGCTGAATGTTTACTCTGAGTTAGATGGGAGTCACTGAAGGTTGTAGGCAGAGGAGTGATGTGATCTGACCAATATTGGAACAATCACTACGGCATCTTAATGTTCAGGCAACTGTGTTGAACACAGAAAAGATGAGCGAGGATGGGAGCAGGCAGTACCAATCAGGAGGCCATTACACAATTGCAGGAGAGAGATTTGATGGACTAGGTGACTGTAATGGTGGTAGAAGTGAGGAAGGTGGTAGGTTAACAGGATTCTGAAAGTCAACAGAGAATCAATAGACAGGAGAGTCAATAGAATTGAAAGTAAACAGAATTTGCTGGGGGTAGTTTGCTGGTAACTGGGTCTTACTGGAATAAGGAATAACTCACTGAGCCAGAGATTTTAGTCACTGCGTTGGCCTATCAAGGCAACCCACGTTCAGTGCTAAGAGACATTTAAATGGCAAAGTCCTGAGTCGGTTTAGCCAAGCTTAACCCCTGTGGAAGGTAGAGGAATCGCTAGAAGGATATTTGTATGGCAAAATATCAATTGAATGAGGAATTTGAGCAATGGAGAAAAATATACAAAATCAAGCATCTAAGCTTCCATTTTAGAAAACTAGAAAAAGAAGAACAAATTAAATCCAAAGCAAGCTAAAGAAAAGTAAAAAAAAAAACCATAATAATAATGAAGTAGAAATCAGTGTAATTGAAAACTGGAAAGTAATAGAGAAAAATCAATAAAATCAAAAGTTATTTCTTTAAAAAGATCAATAAAAACAAATCTCTAGCCAGACTCAACAGGACAGAAAGAAAAATGACAAATTATTGGCATCAAAAATGAAAGAAGAGTCAACATTATGGTGCCCATGGATATAATAAAGGTATACAATGAACAACTCTATGCTCAAAAATTTGATAACATAGATGAAATAGACCAATTCCTTGAAAGACACAATCTACCAGAACCAAGACAAGAAGAAACAGACAGTCTGAATAGACCTATATCTATTAAAGGAAATGAACAGACAACTGATGACCTTCCAAAATGGAAAGTGTCAGGTCTGGGTGGTTTCACTGGTGAATTCTATCAAATATTTAAACAAGAAAATGATACCAATTCTCTACAATCTGTTCCAGAAGATAGAAGCAGAAGGAGTATTTCTTTTTTTGTTTGTTTGGTTTTTTTGAGACGGAGTTTCGCTCTTGTTACCCAGGCTGGAGTGCAATGGCGTGATCTCGGCTCACCCCAGCCTCCGCCTCCTGGGTTCAGGCAATTCTCCTGCCTCAGCCTCCCGAGTAGCTGGGATTACAGGCATGCGCCACCATGCCCAGCTAATTTTTGTATTTTTAGTAGAAACGGGGTTTCACCATGTTGACCAGGATGGTCTCAATCTCTTGACCTTGTGATCCACCCTTCTTGGCCTCCCAAAGTGCTGGGATTACAGGGTTGAGCCACCGCGCCCGGCCAGAAGGTGTATTTCTTAACTAATTCCATAATACCAGTATTATCCTAATAGCAAAACCAAAGGCATAAGAAAGAAAAAAATATACAGACCTATATAGTGCTCATGAACATAAATTCAAATAGCCTTCACAAAATTAACAAATAGAATCCAACAATCTATAAGAAGAATAATGCACCTGGTTATAGGATTTGTTTCAGGTATGCAAGGCTCATTCAACATTCAAAAATCAGTTAAGTAAGTCTTAGTAAACTAAGACTTCTATAGTTTTTAACCTTTCAACTCACACTGGACTTGGGTTTATAATATATCAACTACATATAGCTCACTGTATAGCTTAGTCTCATTTTTTTTCCCTCAACAGATCAGTCACTGTTCTAAAGTCCCATGGTGTTTTAAAATTACAAAAACATAAAAAACTCTATCAATAGGCTTAAGAAGAAAAGTTGTATAATGGCATCAATAGATTCAGAAAAAGCATTTGACAAAATATAATACTTATTCATGATAAAAAAAAAAAAGCCTCAGCAAACTAAGAATAGAGCAGTTGCTCAGCTCTATAAAGAACATCTACAGAAAACTCATGGCTAACATCATACTTCATGGCAAGAAACTTGACTCTGCCTAGGATTGGGATCAAGGCTAAGATGGTCGCCCTTACGACCCCTATGTATCTTACATTAGTCCTATCTAATGTAATAAGACAAGAAAAAAATAAATTAAAAAGTATACACATTGGAAAGGGAGAAACAAAACTGTCTTTGTTCATAGGGGATGTGATTGTCTCTGTAGAAAATTCCACAGAGAATTAATAGATAAAATCCTGGAACTGATAAACAATTACAGCAAGATGGGAAGATATTGGTTCAGCAATCATAACAAATGAGCCATTCTAATGCAAGACATTAATAACAGAGAAAACTGTGTGTGGGAAAAATGAGAGGTGGGATATAGAGCAACCCTCTGTACCTTTGCTCAACTTTTCTATAAACCTAAAACTGTTCTAAAACACAATGTCTGTTAATTTAAAAATTAAAAAGGCAGAGCAGTCTGCATTCTCTTAACTTGAGAAAAACAGGAGAGCATTCCCAGAAACCTTTCCCCTTCAAAGAAATAAGAAATGAGCTTCAGCTCTTTGAACTCTTGCATTACAACAATTAAAGCAGAAAAGAGAGAAGAAATAGCAATTCCCCAGCACAGCAGCTGCTGAACTCCGCACAGTTAAGGTAGAAAATGCACATTTAAAGGTGGAAGCTTGATCAATTACAGAAGAAAGAAAGAGGGCTTGTCACAGAGCAGGTGCTGTACTCAACAAACTATCTAAACAAGACATAACAATGAACAGTATGGACTGAATCTGGAGAACTGGGTTGGAGAAACACTGGAAAGATGTTAACTGGATCTAAGAGAAACCACAACAGTTACTGTGAGCTACGTCTTGGCTGGCACCTCAGTGAGGGAGTCTGACACGTGAGACTTCTGTAGTTTTTAACCTTTCAACTCACACTGGACTTGGGTTTACAATGTATCAACTACATATAGCTCACTGTATAGCTTAGTCTCATTTTTTTTTTCTCAACAAATCAGTCACTGTTCTAAAGTGCCACGGTGTTTTAAAATTAGAAAAACATAAAAAACAACAAAACAACAACAACAAAACCTTTGGATAATGCTAGTAAAACTATCTGAAATCTCTTTGACCAAGGACTCTCCAAGATGGGCCACTTTCGCATCAAAACCACGAAAAGGCAGCCTAGGTCATCCTAGAAAAGCACTACATGTGCCTGGGCAATGACTTCCACAGGAAGAAGTGTTTGGGCAAGGAGATCATCATTATCCCTGGCGAGAAGCTTTGCTACAAGAGGGTAGGCTACATCCCGCATCTGATGGAACAGATCCGGAGGGGCCCGGTGAAAGCCATCTCCATTAAGCTGCAGGACGAAGAGAGAAAAGAAAGCAGAGATAATTGTGTTCCTGAGGTCTCAGTCCTGGACCTGGAATCACTCAAGTAGGTCCCGACACTAAGGAAATGCTGTTTTGGACTTTCACAGTCTGTCCAACCTGTAGGTCACTAAGTCTATAGTTGGGATAAATTTCAAAATACCACGTAGAGTGTTTGGATCTTTCTGCAATGCTGTAACATTTTCAGTAAACCTGACACGACAGCAAACAAACAAACAAACATTCTGAACCTAATGCTCAGCTTGGAGTGATACCAAGAGAGACAAACAGAACAAACTACCAGTTTTTAGTTCTGCTTCAGATTTCAGACACCTCATCCAGCACCACAAAGACACAGGTGAGCATCCCAGGTGGTGTGAGCACACCGCAGACACTGCTACAGCTGGCTAATAGAGGTTTGTGGAATCTGCCCTCTCTGCCTGGAACAAGGGGTCTTCTGAGATAAAACCAAGCCCACATTTAACAATGATCTCATCCTCATGCTTAAAGCATTCCATTCAAGTCACTGGCTTTGGAAGTTAGAAATTCTTCCTTCCAGCTCAATTAGTAAATCTCATCACATATTCACACTCTCAAGGGGTCCCGATTGTTTGGCAGTAACAGCTTGGTTATTCACAATCAATGAAATTAATGACACTATTTTTAAAACATGAAAAAATCCTGTATATACAAACAAGCCTCCAAGCTGTGGATCTTGGTCAAAGAAAGAACAAAAATAAAAGCCAAGAAAAAAAGTATTTAAATGAATTATGAGACAAAGAATCATTTCAAACTCGAAACTCCCAGCAATGCTGTGCCTTTGGGGTCCTTGTTATTCTAAACTGAATCGTTTCTCCACATCACCTAGAAGAAAAATGTCACTCAAATAAAAAGGGTTCCTTTACATGGAATTGTGTGTTTAACTGGCAACATATAATTTTATTAAAAAAGAAAAAAAAAAGAGGAGCAATTGCTGCTGAAGCCATTTCAGGGACAAGAGGAGGGGAGCTCTGTCAGCACGATGGGAACAAAAAAGATGGTGTGCACTAAGTTATTCCAATCATTTGCTTCATAGTTAAGTTTAATTACACATTACACACTGTCCTGTAATTATGTCGCTTGGGTAACTGCCAATGTTAAAAGCCCCTTAGTTCATTTTAAAGACTTGGCATCGTCTCCACCAGCACCCCTCCCTAATGCACAGGAGCTGCTTGGTTCCTGTTCCCTTCGATGCAGACTGGTATCCTGCAAGGGATCCACTCTGCTGTCTGACTCCTAGTACAGAGGGCTGACGATGCTCACAGTTCCCAGAACCTTGGCCCAATGCAGTCCACTTACAACATAATCTTGTGACTATTTTTTCTTTAAAATTCACAACCGGATAAACTGGGAAACATGCCTTTTCCTTTTCCTCAGTCTCAGAAGGTTAGGATTAAAGTTCGTCATTCTCAGCCAGGGAATAAACACCCAACCAAAGATGACGTGCCTGCTTTCTGGGAGTTTACAAGGATGAAAAGATAAACACTGAGCAAATACATATAACCGCCTGAACATCAATCAAGTACTACTTAAAGGAGTAGGAATGGAAACAATCAATTCAAATGGTTGAAGCACCTTCTGTGTGCTGGCGTTGTGCTCAGAACTTCACAAATGTCACTGCAGACTATCAGCATCAACGGGCACTAACTCGAGCGCCTTCAAGTACCAGGCAGATGACCAGAATGCAGGCGTCAGTCATAATACAAGAAGGTGTCTGGGACTCTGAGTTAACTGGGGAGGAGTGTAGACCCTGACAAAAGGCTATCACACTTTTTAAAAACACTAGGTCAGGGCCGGGCGCGGTGGCTCAAGCCTGTAATCCCAGCACTTTGGGAGGCCGAGGCGGGTGGATCACGAGGTCAAGAGATCGAGACCATCCTGGTCAACATGGTGAAACCCCGTCTCTACTAAAAATACAAAAAATTAGCT
>CAUYOR010181611.1:0-15620 GCA_963573925.1 Callimico goeldii
TGCCCAGCTAATTTTTGTATTTTTAGTAGAGACGGGGTTTCACCATGTTGACCAGGATGGTCTCGATCTCTTGACCTCGTGATCCACCCGCCTCAGCCTCCCAAAGTGCTGGGATTACAGGCTTGAGCCACCGCGCCTGGCCCACTGGCTGCTTTCATGCTGCACTTTGGGGCTATGAAGGACAAATTTCCTGAAAATACTTAGCCAGGTCAAGACAAAATCACAAGTCTGCTGCAGCCCAGATTCCCCTCTTTGAGAATGTGTGCCATCCCCGTCAAAGGGACCCAGGGCTCTCATTTTAGCCTCATAAAGGAAAGCCTCTGATAAAACTCAGATATTGGACATTGGGAACTTCATGATCTTTTCCATTGTTATTTATAAAGAATATCGGGGAGTACCTTGATTCACTATTGGTACAAATGGAAATTGTTCTGTTCTCTCAAAGAAAACACCACACAGCATGTGAAAGACCTTTAAATGTGTAATTCTCTTCTAGGAATTTGCTCTAAGGAAATAATTGGATAAGGACTCAAAGATGAATGTACAAGGATAGTCATTCCAACATTATTAATAACAGCAAAAAAAGTAAACATCCTAAATACACGAATAAAAATAGGAGTTTGATTAAATAAACCATAGGAAATGCAATTACTGAAATATTATGTGACTAACAAAAATAATGTTAGACATAAGAAAATGTTCATGACAATGACAACTTGTAAAATGTAGTCTATGAAACAGTATGTATAAAATGATATTATTTTTGTAAAACTGTATGTGATTATGTGTATGTTCTCTGGAGGGAAAAGAAGACTAAAAGGGCATACAACAATAGGTTAATCGCTATTATCTTTACATGATGAGTATACAGGAAATTTCTGGATTTTTTTCCCTCCTATGCTTCTTTTATATATTATTCAAGCATCAGTTTCCCACCTGGAGCATACAATGGAATAAGAAAAAAAAATTGTAGAATAAATAAAATCACTCTGAATTGTATAATTTTAGGTGTGCTGAATGAGCCATGATAAGTATTTTGGGGTACAACCTTCCTATTGTTTCTGAAATCTATTTCCATGTAATAAACTTAGAAAGATAATTGTAAATACGAAGATTGTTATTTTTTAAATCTTGCATGCACATGTGCAGACGGGCCAGTGTACTGGTCTAAGGATACACATCTTCAGTACATAATATGCATATTCATTGGTCTCTTGACTCCTTCCATCCCCCACTCAAGCAACAAAGATTTTTTTTTCTCCACAATGTCTCCTAGCAGCCAAACACAGGCACTGCTAATGAATATTAATTGACCTAACATCTTGTGGTGATGAAACTGCACATTTCTCTGTCTCATTTGGTTGCTAGGGAACCATGTGAGACAGCCATGGGGCCCTGGGACCCAGACCTTTTAAGTACAGGGCAGGGTTAAGCCACAAATCAAAGTACTCCACCCAATTAATTGGGTATACGAGGAACTCTATGTGTGTATGTGATCCTACCAAATAAGAAACAAAAACATGGCAATAGGCAGTTTGGCAGTGGGTGGGCAAGCTGATGGAGATGAGCATAGACTCTCAGTTACTGCAGCCCCGTCCCCACAGATCTCCTGCAATCCCCTCTCCAGGGATCCACCGACACCATTGTTTCCTTCTCAGCATCCTTCAAGGTCTACAGTGGAACCGTCAGTTGGGGCTGGAGGCAGCACCAGGGAGGGGAAGGGGAAGGAGAGTGTGATAGTTGGATGTAATTTCCCTGAAATTGTAGGCATCATTTTCTGTCATCCTAGTGCTCATATCAGATGCAAATAAGTTGATGAGGGAACGTGGCCTACCTGCAATTTTCCTTCTGCACCCGACTTTGATCTTCTTTCCTCCTCCCTTTCCCTTCTCTTCTGCCACTCAACAGGCAGAGAACTCATCCTTATCAGTGCTGGTCTCTGGACTGGCCACCTTGAACCCTTGCACCAGAGCAAGCTTCCCCACCCAGGCCTCATGGAAGCTCCCTCACTCCCTATATCTCCTGCTTCTCTTTCTTTCCATTTTCTCCCTTTAAGCCCTTACTTGACACCACTTTTCCCAACCATTCCCCCATTTCCAGCGGGCTAAGCACCTTTTCTATGAAATGAAGACAGCTCGATCCTTTGGCCCCACTGGCATACCAAAGGCTTTCTGTTTCTGTTTGGC
Organism: Callimico goeldii; assembly: GCA_963573925.1. NCBI lineage: Eukaryota > Metazoa > Chordata > Mammalia > Primates > Cebidae > Callimico > Callimico goeldii. The sequence goes on from CAUYOR010181611.1 coordinate 2,187, forward strand.
AGGCTCCCTAACAGTGAAGGTTGAGCTCGGGTCTCAGCATCTGCCGGCTTAACTGAGATCTAGTTCCCGGAAGTGAAAGGGAGTGAGGCTGGGGTGGTGGGTGCTCTCATTGGCTTATCTGGTTTCCCTTCAAGTGCCTGAGCAAACACGACTGTGATTCACTTCCTGCCGAACACTGCCTGTCCCTATTTTAGAAATCATCTTATTTCTTTTTATTTCCATGTATTCACTCATTCATTCATTCATTTCACAAATATTAATTGAGCACTTACTTCAAGCCCAGAACTTTTGCTAGGCCCTGTGTGAATTTAATGATGATTCCAAACAGACACAGCCCCCAGTATGAGAACATGGAGAGAAACACAGAGGTGGAGCTTAAAACATCATGGAAAATCCTGAAAATAATCCAAAAAATTCACAAATAAATATAAAACCACAACTGCGGTATAGTAAGGAGAGGCATATGGAGCCATGGAAGGAGGGGCTGCTCTCCTAATCTTAAGAACCAGGGAAGGTTTCCTGAAGATATTGACTCTATTTCTATTTCACATTCCCCGCCCTCCATGACCTCACCAACATCAAATGGTGCCTGTTTCCTCTTCCTGGGTGGAGAAGAGGTTGCGGAGCTGGAAGGAAAGGAGGTTCTAGGCTCTTCTAAGTGAGAAAGATAAATGTGCTCACTTGTTTTCTTACTTTCTCTCCCCCTCTCTCCTTTGAATTTGAAAATGTTTGTCAACAAAGATTCTAAAGGAAACTCCATATCCTTAAACACATAAACCACTTTGCACAGGGATGGCTCCTGGTGGCATAGGCTTTCTTATTGGCTAATGGCGTGGGTGGGAGCAGAGTTGATACTCGTGGGAGTACAAGGTAAGAGTACCCCGGAAGTGCAATGGCCGTGCTCAGGGAAGAAGGGTAGAGACATCCTGAGGGAAGGGGTAAGATCCCAGTGTGAGAACATGGGGAGACACAGAGCTGGAGAAACAAAGAAGAGGCCAGAGGCTGTTGTCCAATGAGGGAAACTGGGAGAGACACCCCAGGGAGAGATGGGGGACAGAGCAACTGCTGTGCTGCCTTCTCCAGTTGCACTACAAGGTCTTAAATGCAATCTACATTTTCATCTGGGCACAGCGGCTTTTCCCTGAAATCCCAGCACTTTGGAAAGCCAAAAGGTAGGCAGATCACTGGAGGTCAGGAGTTCAAGACTAGCCTGGCCAGCATGGTGAAACCTTGTCTCTACTGAAAATACAAAAAATTAGCCAGGCATGGTGGCAGACACCTGTAATCCAGCTGTTCGGGAGGCTGAAGCAGGAGAATTGGTTGAATTCAGGAGGCAGAGGTACAGTGAGGCAAGATCGTGCCGCTGCACTCTAGCCTGGGAGACAGAGAAATGCGATTCTGCCTCAAAAAATAATTCATTAATTTCCCAAATACCTGGTGACGGAAACATCTGAGGAAGGGTTGTATCAATTTCATGGTTGGTTTGGAAAAACAGCTACCCCAGAGACAGCTGGATCACCTCAGAATTGGAAGGAATCTGAAAGTCATCTCGCTCTTCACCAGTAATCTTCTCACTCATTCCTCCAGATAGATGTCCAGCTTTTGTTTGGGCACAAAGAAAAGTGAGCTTCCCCACTCCCTGAGGCAGCATTTCTAAAGCTGAAGAAGTTTTTCCTTAAACTAAGAGCAAATCTGCCCACAATATCCATTTCCTGGCCCATGGTCTTCACTTGGGTTCTACACAGATAGATTAGATTGGCTCCTCATCTAATGGGAGCCCGTTAGACACAGGAGGACACATCTCCTTCATCTCACTGTCCTCATTCATTCATCCATTCATTCATTCCCTCTTCAGATGCTTACTGTGAGCCTGCTCTGTGATATGCAGCGACACAGCAGTGGCAAAACAACTGTCAAGAAGGCCAGCCTTGCCCTCAGCCGCCCAGAGTTTCCTGTGGTAGATGGGGGGTGTGCAGACAACTTTAACACAGAGAGGATAGGAGCCCAGAGAAGGTCCCGTCCTTTTTGGGCCATTTCAGGAATCCTCTAAAATGAATTTAGCAATAATTTTATGAAGATATTTTTCAACAATCAAGGCTCTAGCTGGTGCCTGTTGATGTCAGGTGGTGATTCAGAGGGGACTTGGTTTTCACATGAACAACGGATCCTGCAGGTTGGAATGAGGAATGCCAAGTGGGTGGCCAGATTCTGCCTGCTAGATCCAGTCGCCCCATACTCAGCAAGTAGGAGGTAATACAAGAGTATCTAAAAGAAACCTGAGCTGCTGCTTTAGGAGATTAGTCCTCCTAAGAGGGGCTGAGGAGAGGTAAGGAAAAATGACTCCCTGGGTCTCTAGCCAAGTCAAGGAGAAAGGTAACATCTCCTCAGTCTGCACACCTGAATTCCCCAGCCTCTTGGGGCCTCTGATTCTTACAACAGAATCACCTCCACTAGGCTCTAAGAAGCAGAACGGAGTAGCTGGGATTCTTCCATGCTAGGAACTCTTGGGGCTTTGAATTGGATGTCCCTCAGGTTTATCTCAGGAATTTGGGCCATAAGATTATTTGCTGGCCAGGATACAATGCTGGGAGTCAGCAAAACAAAAAAATATCTGGAAAGTGAACTTGATTATGCAGAGATTGACTAAACTCTGACAAAGTGGTTCAAGTCTACCTCAGATTTCCCCATGGCAGTGTTAATGGCCTCATACCTTCATCCTTGAGGAGGAGGCGCTTGGGCGATGCAGGCAGCAGAATGCCAAGCACAGACTGATCTGACCATGATGCGAAGGCACATCACCTGGAAAGCCGAGGACCTAGAGGCCACCGCCACAGCACCACTGCCTTCAATGTCTCAGAGGCTAGAATCTAAGACATCAAAATACTCAGATGCTTCTGTTAATTTCGTTATTTGTTTCAGCTTTGGGAATCAACCATTGCATCATAAAGTTCTGAAGCCAAAAGTGCTTTTGAGATAGTATCTTATCTTTCCTCTACCTCCTTACAAAGCCATCTTAAACAGCAGAGTATCTGGCCTCTGCTAGTAAAAAAACAGACACAGGAATGTACGATGATGCAGCCCCTTTCCAAAACTGTTTGGCTGTTCCACCGAGTATTCAAACAGAGTTTTCACCCATCAATCCCATTCCCAGATGTCTACTGAAAAAAAATGAAAATGTGTGCTCACACAAAACTTTGTACCTGAATGTTCACAGTAGCATTACTTAGACAAAAATGGAAACAACCCAATATCTATCATCTGATTAATGAATAATTAAAATGGGGTATATCTATCCAAACAATGGAATGTGATTCATAAATAAAATGAAGCACTGATGTATGTTATGACACGAATAAACCTTGAAAACATTTATGCTGAGTATGAGAAGCCAGTCACAAAAGACTACATATTGTATTATTTCATTTATGTGAGCTGTCCAGAATAAGCGAATGTATAAAAATGGTTGATTAGTGCTTTGTCTATGACTGGAAGCAGGGAATATGAAAGTAGATAGGGAACAAGTGCTCATAGGTACAAGTTTTCTTTGGGGAATGATAAAAATATTCTACAATTGGATTATGACAATGATTATGGTTGTACAACTTTGTGAACTAAAATGCATTGAATTGTACACTTTAAACAGGTGGACCTTGTGATATGTAAATTAATCAATAAGACAGGAAGGAAGGAAAGAAGGAAGGGAAGGAGGGAGGCAGGGAAGGAGGGGAGGAGGAAGAAGATGGAAGGAGGAAGAGGATAGAAGGAAGAAAAGGTTAGAAGGAGGAAAATGATGGAAGGAGAAAGGAGAGGAGGAAGAAGCTATGATAAATTTTAGAGCCACAGAGGATAGCTCCTGGTGGCAGGAGTAATATACTCTAATCCAAAACTGTAAGAGAGAGAAAGTGTGTGTATGTACTTCCTGGGTTCAGTTGGGAACACTTTAAGTATGTTATACTTTTATTCTGGTGGCCACCAATGAACCACATCTCCCTGTAATCACACCCTCTTTGTGTAGTCCCCTCCCACACTGGCTCTGGTCATGGTCATGTAACTTGCACTGGTCAATGGGTCATTAGTAAGCAGGACTTAGAGGCTGGATTAGCACTTGCATACTGGAGCTTTTCCTCTTGGAATGCTCTCATGGGGATCCTTAACAATTGTGAGAAGAGATCCAGCAACCCACTGGAGAGGCTGCACACAGAGAGGAAAAGAAAAAGAGGAAGACCTGGCTGGCTCCCAGCCACTGCAGCCATCCCTGCTGAGGCAGAAGTCATGGGGTGAAGAGGCTATGTTGAATGGCCCAGCCACAGTAGCCACTGAGGGAACCACAGGACCACCCAGCTGAACACAGCCTCAGTTGCAGAATTATGAAAAATGAAACATCATTATTGTTTAAGCCACTAAGTTTTGCTGTGGTTTGTTTTGTGATAAATACTAAAATACCCTGAAAGACCTGACAACCTCCATCTCTGTCACTCACTGATTTGATGATGGACTTTAATCTGATGCCCTTGAATTCTGAGATGGATTTAAGGAGAAACATGATTTTAATGTGTGTATAACGTGCCATTTGTCACTGCAGTTTAGTGCAATTTTACACAATATTTATCTGATTGGCATATCAGTTACATCACATCACTGAGAATTGCCTGTATAGGGATTCTGTGTGCTTAGCAATGAGAAGATTGATTATGGTTATTACACTAATGGCTGGAAAAATAAATTTCATCAGGAAGGTTGCTTTGAAGCTACAGTGACAGGCTTTGTACATTTACTTGCTAAACGTCTTACTGCATGCATACAAAGTGCCATCCTAGGGGACTCAGGCAGAGACACGGGAGCTGACAAGACACATCTGCACCATCATGTAAAGTATTGCTGAGAGACAGAAATCCTTCTTAAAAACCTTGTTCCTAGAGTCTTATCTCTTCTCCCATTGACTGGACCATCTCAGCAAGCAAGTTGTTTTGGAAAACATTTCTCACACCTCCACCTATGGCTGGATATACTCTCCACAGACAACACAGGTGGGAGCTCTTTCCATGCATCTGTGCACCTGATCTGTGATGGCTGTGACTGGTGAGTGTGTCTGTTTTGGAAACCCTAGCAGTACACATGTTTTCTTGTGTAATAAAACATTTTGACAGTTGAGACTATACCAAATTAAAGTTTCCATTTAAAGGGTTGGAATTTAGATGTGTATTTTAAAAGACAAAGCTGGAAAATTTGGGGCCAAATGCCATGTTTTCTCTTTCCACAGCAGGTTCTCATCATCCCATTCAATTAATTGCTTCATTTCCCCATTTTATCTCATCACAGATGCAAATGTGCACCTGAAGTACAGGGTGCTGGTAGAAGGGAGGTCATCTTTGGTGTTAATAGAAGTCTTGTTTCAAATTCCTATCCTCAGTCTGAAAAGGAACTGTATGCAACTCCTGGTCTCCCTTCAGGATCCAGCTTCTCTACGGCCTCATTTACATCACAGTAAAGACCTCCGCAGACCTTTACCACCGGAGAAAGAAACTGAGATTTGCCAGATGGATTTTAGCAAGAGGCAGAGCCCTCAAGAGAACACAGCATTAATGAAATTCACCTTCTGAGCCCTTTAATTGCGTCTAGTAGCACTTCACTTATAATCAATGTTCTGTCCCCATTACAATTTTCTTGTTTTGAAAAATAATAATGTGACACACGCTTCAGCTGGAAGACATAGGACAGGCCACACTCCTTAGCACCCAGTAGATCTGTCCCCATCTGAAAATATTCACCAACCAGTGGTAAACAAATAGAAAGGACATAAAAGCTGAGAGAGAGTCTCTGTGAGTTGCCAAATGAGAGGAAACAGAAGAGCTTCTATTAATAATGACACAGTAATTGGAGGTTACTCAAAGAAAGCCCTGGTACACTCAACTTTCACATTAGCTTTGTACAAAAACCATTACAGATCTTTCTAAAAGACTAATGTGAGCAATGGTGAAGTTGTTTATCAGATTTATCTAGTGCCAGTCAGAGTGTTCCTCCACCCCAGGGGAACTGGACCAGCCTAAAGCACCTCACTCCATGGGAAATACATTTGACTGGAGCCAGGGAGTGATTCATGCAAAGTTCCATTGCATACCAAAACCGACCCCAATAAAGACTCCTAAATCACTTTTCGGGCATCTTCTCCTGTACAAAGTATATGCGAGTATTTATCTCCTGAGGAATGCGGAGTATTGCCGAGGGTGCCCCTGATAGGCTCTGGCGAAGGTGGAAGGCAGAGGCAGAATGGCAGGCAATGTGTTTAATTGAATATCTGAGTTTTATCAATCTCATTTGAACAAATAATCCCCAGCTTTCTCCTTTTTTTGTTTCCTGGCTGGATTGAGGGAAATTCACTATTGTTTGGTGAGTCAACATCAAAGTCTAATAACGAGACAATTTTTTTTAATCCCATTTTGTGGAGGGCTCATTAAAACATCCAGATAACTCCTGGGTCTGTGAAAATTGTTCACTGCCATAAGTTATAAAGGTATCAAAATAGATATCCTTTGCAAAGAGAGTTCCATTAACATGATTCATTCAACTACCCCAAAATTGTATTTTCACAGGGATAATATGGAAGTGATATTATTAACACCTCCTCTGGCTAAGGTTTTACAGCTTCTTTAAGCCTCTAGGGTAAGAAGACACCTATCGAACTGAGAACTTGGCTCCAGGTGTGACTCTCCCCACTACTAGCTTGCTCCCTAAGCTTCCTGGTTTCCCCACCTTGCTGTCTCTGATATCCTCTGTCAAATGCCCACCCAAATTTTGTAAAACAAAATGACTCTTGACTTACTACTAGCTTCTCAGAAAAAAACTGAAATTGGTGCCTAGTCACACACAAGACTGCAAGGGGCTTAAGGCTGGGCTTAAGCAAGGGCTGTGCTAGCCCTCCTTGTGTCCCCATTACCTAGTAAAGTCTTTTGGGGCATAGCAGATGCCAGCAGACTTTCTAAAACTGAGTTAGAAAATAAATGGAAAGATAAAATTCTTATTTCTAGGGTACCTTTAAATTACAGTTGAATAGTTCCCCCCCCAAATTCATGTCCAGTTGGAACCTGTGAATGTAGCCCTATTTGAAAATAGGGGCTTTACAGATGGAATCAAGTTGAGGACATATTGGATGATAAAGCACCCTAAATCCAACGACTGGTGTCCTCATGAGAAGAGGAAGATTTAGACACAGAGACACAGGCATGCACAGGGAAAAGGCCCTGTGAAAACAGAGGGACAGATTGGAGTGATGCATCTATAAGCCAAGGAATGTCAAGGGTTGCCAAGCAACCAGCAGAATCCAGAAGAGGCAAAGGAGGATTCTTCTTCGGAGTCTCCAGAGGAAGTGTGGCCTGCTGATACCTTGATTCTGGACTCCTAGCCTCTGGAAATGTGAAAAGATAAGTTTCTATTGTTTTAAGTCACCCAATCTGTGACACATTGTTACGGCAGCCATAGGAAACTGATACAGATATTGCACAGGTAGAAGGTGTTTTATGACTCCCTCAAGGTCTGTAAGCAATCTCACTAAGAGCTCAGTAGGACAGTAGACGCAAGTATAGAGCACCTTTTAAGACACTTGAGTGCGAATGAAGGGCTACTTTGGTCCTCCCTTCATGACTTTTCTTTCAAGCATCAAAAAGAAGGAAAGAGGTACAAGTCGCCCGTGGCGACTCACCAAACACTTGTTTCACGGCACCTTGACACCTCTCTCCCCATGTCCTTTCTCTCCACACCGCACCTGCCCTTTACAATCCAAGCACCACACATCCCATTAAAGCTTAATGGCCCTCTTCTGTCCTCAGTCTCCTACCCTTACAGGGCTTGTACTCCAATATCACATGTATTCTTTCATGTGTTCAATCAGTCAGTCTGGAATCATGCCTCAGGACAATTCAGGTGTGACTTGGCACTCCAGATTTGGAGTCACTACTGGCTGCGCTTCTGACGGTGGTGAGCTATGCTGTCCCATATGCCTTCCTGTAATGATGGAAGTGTTCCATATCTATATTGTCCAGTACAGTGCAACTAGTCACTAGTATAGCCAAGAAACTGAATTTTTAATTATATTTAATTTCGATGTGTTTAAATTGTAATAGTTATATGAGGCTCGTGGCTATTGTGGTAGATTGTGCAGGTCTAGAAGCAATTTTTTTGGGGTTTTTTTTTTTTTTTTGGAGACAGAGTCTTGCTCTGTCACCCAGGCTGGAGTGCAATGGCACGATTTTGACTCACTACAACCTCCGCCTCCCAGTTTCCCAGTTTCAAGCGACTCTCATGCTTCAGCCTCCTGAGTAGCTGGGATTACAGGTGCCCACCATCAGACCCAGTTAATTTTTGTATTTTTTTTTTTTTTTAGTAGAGACAAGGTTTCACCATGTTGCCCAAGCTGATCTTGAACTCCTGACATCAGGTGATCCTCCCACCTTGGCTTCCCAAAGTGCTGAGATTACAGGCATGAACCACTGTGCACAGCCTAGAAGCAATTTTTGAATCAGTCACAAAGAGACTCACAGATATTATACCACACACACACACACACACACACACACACACACACACACACACACACACAAAACCTCCCAAGGATGAACATTAATTCTTAGAGCATAAGGAGGAAAAGAAATATTACCTAACTATCCCTTAATTTGCAAAGCCATCTCAGCCCACAGTGGAGTTCATATTCAACATCGCTGTGCAAATCAGTATGAGTTTAATTCCTCTCTCCTTAGTCCCCAAACTCCTTTCAAATTGTACCCCTTTGGGCCACTGAGAATTAAAAATGGGCCTATTACTGAGCCTCCCACTCCTTAATAGCTGTTCCTTTCGCTACATAAAGACCCTGCTAATGCTGTGAAATCACCATTTACAAGGGCTTGATTAAGTAAGTTCTTAAACAAGGTGCCATTCTTTTCCCCCAGTCTGGAGAGAGAGAGAATTAGAAAAGGGAGGAGATTGTTCTTTCAATTACTGTTACTTCATAGACAATGTGTGTGTCCAGCCTCTCCCTTTCTCTTTGTGCTTTCCACTCAGCAGGATAAAGTAGTGGGTTTGAGTCTCATCTTTGCTATTTTTCCTAGTTTCATTCCAACCTCTATTTCTTAAAAGCTTGAGCCTTTGCATAACTTCTATGTGCATTTATCTTATAATTAATGGTCTAAATACCCTATGTAGATAGATATGGGTCTAAATCACCCCTAGGTTTGCAAGATAGACAAAATGACTAGTACAGTGTCCAATTTCTTTTCCTAAGGAGGCCATCTTCACAGGAATCTGTGTGATCTCCCTATGAATAGATATTGTGAAGTTAGGAGACAGCTGCTGTGAAATATATGTAGGAAGCAATGCCCCTAAGCTGTCTCAGTGAGGATGCTGGTAGATGGTGTCCAACACCTAGGTATTTGCAACTGTCCCAATGATTGATGTGTTCCATGTTCATTTAGATATAGCCAGGAAGAGTCTGCTGTTAGAAGAAGCATGGTCTGGGAAGAGCTGTGTGGTTTGCTCTGATCAGAGTAGTCAACACATTATGGTGTGGGCTTGTGTAGCTACGTCGAGTTCCTAGTCCAGCACAGTCAGATACAAAGGCTTTCAGCTTCTGTCTTGACACAGCCAGGCCTCTGGTCCTGAAATAAGCACAGGGCTTGTTTCTTTGACTTGGAATCATAGCTGCCTGAGTTAGCCGAGGGAGCCTTTTAAGATTTTTTTTAATCTCAGGGTGGCTGTCTGCAGTGTCCTGTTTGATCAATTATAAAACAGCTATCCAGCCACTCTAGCTAAGCACAAAATGGAGTTTGATTTTCAGAGAGATGCCTATGTGGAGGATGATTCCCAAGGGCACCGTGCTTTGTGCAGATTCGGGACTGAGCTCCGAGCCTGGGGACACCACGGCTAGTTCCCCTGATGAGGGCACAAGTATCTGGGATGACAGAAATGCCCACAGTTGCCTGGTGGAGACTTTGCCCTTCATGTGGTTTGCCAGCTTCCTGTGGTTTGCCTAGTCTTCCTACTTTCTGCCAATGCCCAAGGCCAAAGTTGGAGCCCAGGGAACATAGATCAAGGCCCTTTCATTCAGTGGTGCCCCTTTGCCATCTCCCGTTGCCAGCCGCAACCTCCTTCACCCCCTTCTCCCAAGAGAATATTAGAGTTAAAAAAAAACACACACATCAACAATTTCATTTTCAATGCATATGAAAACTGAATAACAAAAATGTCATACTGCCATTTTTTTCCTTTTTAAAATTTCTATGAATTTAAACATTTGTTGAGTTTACTAAATGCCAGAATCTGCATTAGACCTGGGGATACAAAGGAACCCGCAGCCTAATAGAGGGAGACAGACATGAAAGCACATCTTTGCGGTAAGTGTTAAGAGAGATGCTAAGCAGTGGAATGGGAAAAGTGTGGTGTTTGGGGTCAGGTGTGGATGCAAATGCCAGCAGCCCAGGGCACCAGTCTCTCCTGGGTCCCCTCCCACCTCCCTAGCCGTTCCCTTTTTGTATTCTTTGCTTGTTCCTCCTCATCTTCCCCACCCTTAAGCAGAGGGGAGACCCCAGGCTACAGCCTTTTTCATCTATATTCACTCCCCGGGTGATCTCATGAATTTAGATGTTATCTCTATGCTGTGACTTTCATTTGTTCCTTAAGACTTGGGAAATTTATTTCTCAAGCTCAGACCTCTCCTGCAAGCCCCAGACTTATCTATCCAACTGCCTATTTGCCGTCTCCTCCTGGAGGTCTGTCTACTAGAGACCTCACATTTAACACTTCCAAAACTGAATCTTGGTACAGCCTGACTAAGCCGGTTCCTCCTGGTCTTCCTGTCTCAACTGAGGGCAACTTCATCCTGATAGTTGCTCAGGCAAAGACCTTCAAATTCACCCTGGATTCCTGCGCTCTCTCCTACCCCACATCCAATCCATCCTTTCAGCTTGTTAAAAGAAAGACTTCAGATAAAATATATTTAACATTTTATTTGGGCAAAGAACAATTCACGAATTGGGAGCACCCAGAGGTTCAGAGAGCTCTGCTTTGCAAGGTGGGCAGTGAGTGTTTATAGACAGAACGTGGGAAGTCAGGTACAGAAATCACTTGGTCGTAGCTAGGCCTCTGTCTTATTTGAACATGGTCTGATCAGTCAACTTGCCTATGGTTGGCTGAAGCTTGGTTCTTTGAGATCAACTGAGATCTAAATACTTGTTACCAAAAAAAAAAAAAAAAAAGATACTCGTAAGTTAAGTCTCAGTTTGTTTACATACTAAGTTAGGTTACGTACAGAAACAGCGTCAGGCCAAATTTAATTTAACAAGCTCACCCTCCAAGATGTATCCATCACTGCTACCATTCTAGTCCAAGGTCCCAGTGTCTCTCTCCAGGATTATTGCAATAACTTTTTAACTGCTTTCTCTACTTCTAGACTTACCACTCACTTGATGCTGGATGCTTGAAGAACCGCTGGCTCCAGGCAGGCGTAGGCACAGTCTTAAGTAACTTTTATTTAACTATAATGGAGAAGAGTCTAAGATGCCTGAGTGTGTGCCTGACTCAGGACTGACATTTAAGAGAAGGAAGGCAGCGCAAGTAGTTGTTCCATGCAGAGTGCCATGTTTTGGATCATGTGACCCCATGGACCTGGTTATAACTGATCAAATCGGCAAAGGCATTGCTGGGGATGGCAGCTCCTGGCTGTGCACACTACAGCCCTGCTTCCTCTACCTCCTTCCCTTAGAGGTGTGCCCTGACCCTACAGCCAACACATTTGGACTAAACAATGCCATTCAACAGAAACCTGGTGGGATCCATAGGGTTTGCATTATACATTTACAGGACATCTCAATTGGGACTACCCACATTTTCAAGTGCTCATAGCCACATGTGGCTTCTGACCATTACATCAATGAAAAGCAGCTCACAATCAACAGTGGGTGGGTAACTGTGCCTTCATGGGCAGGATCATTTGTCTTCTCGTCTACCTCCTTCCTTCCAACTGCTTGTTTCAATAAGTGAGCCTAAACTCTCATGTGGTGCTGGACTTTTCCCGTTTGGCAGGGCTGGTGTCCTGAGTCAGGCCTGGCCTCCTTCCTCTGCCTTCTCTATCTAATCCAGCTTCTCCGCCTGGGACTGGATGAATGGATTCGGTGGGAAAAGAGAAGTTTCACTTAAGTCTCCTGGCTTAAGCCACATCTTCCAGGGCAGTTTTAACCATTGTTGAGTAATGCTTAATAAAAACAACACTCCCCCCGCCACCCCACCCCTGCTCCGCCCTTGGGCTATTTTCTTTCTGGTATATTCCCTCAGCAGAGAAGCCCTGCTGCGAGAAGGTGTGAATGACAAGATTCAGCTACAAAAACCCCACCTGCAAATTCAAGCAGACATCTGACTCATGGCATGACATCACCTGGCAGGAAGATAATGGCCTGGGAAGGGTCCACACAGGGTGACATTCAAGCTGCCCAGGAGCCCTCTGAAATAGGCTGTGAAGAAGGCAGAGACAGAGAGATCTCAGAGGGCAACTGGGGAGCAGAAGCCACAGAGTACGAAGTTGCGAGTGAACAGCAGCCACAAGCGGGAGGAAAGCAGAGTGGCTGGAGATAACCTGCGCAGGGAAGGATGAAGAAGCTGCTAAAAAGGCGGCAGAGGCAGAGCCACAGGAATGGGGAGGTTGGAGAGGCCATGGCTTCCCAGTCCGCAGGAGAACTGCCTGCAGCCTTTTCTCAGCTTCCTCACTTGCCCATGTGTTCTGCAATACATTGCCATCACCTGGGGCACCCTGAATGGGCCTCTGTTATTTGTCGCCCACAAAAGCTTACTCCCCTTTCTTCTATCAAATGGCCAAGGGTCTACTGATGGACAGATTTGTTATATCTGTCCTTATTCCTCAAACAATTCAAGAATTCCTAAAGCTTCTTCGCTACTCAAGAAAATAGCCTTCCAGAGGCCTGTTCTCAGAAATATCTGGACACACCTGAATGGCAGGGGTACGCACTTCCTTTCATACTGGGAACTCCCAGCAAACACTGCGAAGCATAGGGATGGCTCTGGCCTGGTGAGATGGCTCCATGCTACCTTCTTCACCCTGGACCAGGCCTCTCAGATGCCACAGCTGCCAAGCAGTGCCCTTGAGAGTCCATTAATTAAGCAACAGTCAGATTCTCAGAGATTGCTGCAAATTTCACTATGGGACATTTTTTAAGCACTTGTTGCGTTTTTTTTTTTTTTTTTTTTTTTTTTGAGACGGAGTTTCGCTCCTGTTACCCAGGCTGGAGTGCAATGGCGCGATCTCGGCTCACCGCAACCTCCGCCTCCCAGGTTCAGGCAATTCTCCTGCCTCAGCCTCCCGAGTAGCTGGGATTACAGGCACGTACCACCGTGCCCAGCTAATTTTTTGTATTTTTAATAGAGACGGGGTTTCACCAT
>CAUYOR010181612.1:0-14569 GCA_963573925.1 Callimico goeldii
AGCTTTGTTTCCTGACCTGTTTCTACAGGTTTCTTCTTTTAGTCAGTCTCATCCACACATCACCTCAGCTGGACCACTGGTGATTTCTCCACCCAGAGCTAACCCACACATGTCACTCTTTGCAACATACCTGTTGGTCTCCACTTGTGGTTTTCTTGGAATGCCTGGGATATTTCCAGAGACAACTTTTCCTCCAGCTACTAGATTTGTAGTCACTATGTCCCTTCATTCTCAGACAAACCTTAAATATCTCTCTATGAGATCTTTATAATGTCTCCTTCTTCTACAAATTCTTACCAGTAGAGAGAGGAACTAATATTCAGCTATATAAAAAAAATTTCGGTCCTACTTAAGCTCATGTCCAAGTATTCAAGAATTCAAGTGTCCAACTCAGCTCAAGGTCATGCATGGTCCATGCAAAAAAGCAACATTAGCAGTAATATTTTGGGGGGAATACTCATATCTTCAAACTGGAAAACTTAAGATATTCAATTTAAACTTTAATGACATATCAATCCATGCTTTTCTGGATGATTATTATCAAAAAGAAAAAAATTACAAGTGTTAACAAGAACGTGGAGAAAAGGGTACATTTGCACACTGTTGGGGGGATGTAAATGAGTACGGCCACTAGGGAAAACAGTATGAAGGGTCCTCAAAAGGTTAAACTAGAACTGCCACGTGATGTAGCAACCCCGCTTCCAGCATACAGACAGGATTTTAAATCAGTGGGTTGAAAATATATCTACACTCCCATGGTCACTGCAGCATTATTCACAATAGTCAAGGTACAAAATCAACCTGCGTCATTCAGCAGATGAATGTGTTATGTGTATATAGTGGAATTCTATTCAGGCTTTAAAAAGAAGGTAATTCCATTGTAAGCCAAAAAGTGACTGAGGCAGGTCTCAGTCGATTAGAAGTTCGTTTTGCCAACATTCAGGATGCACCTGGGGAAGACACAAATCAAAGGAGCATCTGTGATCCAAGCTTTTTCCAAAAAGAGTTAAAAAAGGAGGGAGGGAGAGTGGGCAATGACACAAGTCCTTACATTCTTGTGAGTCTCTGATTCACCTCAGTAAATCTACATTTTACGACGAAAGGAGGAATTATAGGAAAAAAATCACTCATGCAAAAACAATAACCTTGTAGAATCCTCACAAGAGATTCACTTTCTAGTCTCACCGATCAACAATTTCATTCAAGTTAATTGCTGCAAAAGCACCTAACTTGTCTTCTTGCCTCTCCTTTATAATGTCGACACTGCTTATCTGAATATTAGTTCCTTTAACTGCAAAATGAGGATATTATCTATTCCATAGAGTAATGTCAAGGATTAAATGAAGTGGCAAATATATAGCATCTAAAATACTTTTGAACACATAGTAGATGCTCAATAATAAGAATTTTTAATATTTTTAATATATTTTAATTCAATAGCTTTTGGGATACAAGTGGCTTTTTGTCACCTTGTTACATGGATAAATTGTACAGTGGTGAAGTCTGGGATTTTTGTGAACCTGTAACCTGAGTAGCGTACATTGTCCCCAATATGTAGTTCATTATCCTTCACCCTCCTTCCCACCCTCCCTCCGTTCTTCATCTTCATTGTCCCTTATACCATTCTCTGTGACTTCGAGTACCCATAGCTTAGTACCCACTTAGCTCCTACGTATAAATGAGAACATATGGTATTTGGTTTTCCATCCCTCAGTTAGAAATTTTTAATTTTGATGGAGTCCAATTTATCTATTTTTTTTTTATTTTCTTGCCTATGCCCTTAGTGTTATGTCCAGGAAATCATTGACTGATCTAATGTCATGAAGATTTTCCTTTATGTTTTTTTCTAAGAGTCTTGTAGTTTTAGGTTTCATATTTAGGTCTTTGCATCATTTTGAGTTCATTTTGTCTATAGTGTGAGGTAAGAGTCCAGTTTCATTCTTTTGTATTTGGACTTCCAGTTTTCCCAGCACCACTCTTGAAAAGGCTGTCCTTTCCCCATTTAATGGCCTTGGCACCCCTGCTGAAAATGGTTTGACCATATATGTCAGGATAATTTCCTGGTTTTGATACTGTAGTTTAGTTATGTAAGATGTTACAATTGGGAAGAACTGGATGAAGGCTATACAGAATCTTTTTGTACCATCTTGGTAACTCCCTTTGAATCTATAGTTATTTCAAAATACAATGCTAAAAAAGTAAAGCCAACCAAAATAATATGTTTATCTTTTAACAAACTAATTCAATAAGATACCTAATAAAAATTACCCAATGTGAAATACAAAGAGAAAAGAAAGGGGAAAAACAGAACAGAGCATCCAAGAGCTGCAGTGCCATGTTGAGTGGTTACAGCACATTTGTTTGTGTGTTTGTTTGTTTGTCTGTTTGTTTTGAGACAGCGTTTCACTCTGTTGCCAGGCTGCAGTGCAGTGGCTCTATCACAGCTCACTGCAGCCCCCACCCCCACCCACAACTTAACTCAGACAGTCCTCCTGCCTTAGTTTTCTGAGTAGCTGGGAACCAGCACCATGCATGCCCACTTAACTTTTGTCTTTCTGTAGACAGAGTCTCCTTATGTTGCCCAGGCTGCTCTTTAACTCTTAGTTTCAAGCATTCTTCCCACTTCAGCCTCCCAAAGTGTTGAGATTATAGGTTTGAAACACTGTGCCAGGCCTTTTTTTTTTTTTAATGTACTTTTACTCATTTTCTCTCTTTGTGTTTCACTCTAGGTAATTTTATTGATCTCTTTCAAACTCATTGATTCTTCCCAGGGTTGTACCAAGTTTGCTGGTGAGCTTGTCAAATGCATGCTTTATTTCTGTTAATGTATTTTTATTTTATCTCCATTTTATTCATCCTTATAGTTTTCATATCTCTGCTGAAACTATCTAATCTTGCATGTTGTCTACCTGTAGACAGGTGCAGGGGGGTGATTGCACCTGTAAAGATAAGCTATCAGTTTACATTGTCATGGTACAATTTTAACAAAAATACCTTAGGGTAAAGAGCTTGCAGCTCACAAGGAATTTCCTTGTGGGCAAAATATGAAAAAGGCAGGTAGCTTTTCATCTTGTAGCCATCTTATTTAGGAACCGAAAAGGGAGGCAGGTTCGTAACTCAGTTCCCAGATTAACTTTTCCCTTAGGCTTAATGGGTTGGGGTCCCAAGATTTAATTTTCCTTCACAGTTCTGAAACTATGACCAAGTGTACATTTCTCCTGAGAGGCACTTAGCACACTGATCATGTGCCTTACATTGTCCATACGATGCTAAGAGCTATAAGATCCATGGAGTCATAGTCTGGGCACAGCAACCACAATCCATCATGCAACTGAAGTGGTACATTTGGAACCAAGCTTGAGCAGGTCTAAAAACTAGGTTGTCCTTCTGGTTTAGTGACAGAAACTGCTATCCCACATTAAAATGCAATAGTCTTTTAAGACTTTTATGCGTGGTCATGACTGTCAGTAGACACTAAAACAATCATAGTTCAAGAATAGAATAAATAATAGTATAGACTCTTCTGGAATAGCAATCTCTGTCACCTAAACAAACTAGACTAAATTCAAAGGATGAGGAGAATCAAGAATGGCTTGTGAAGGAGAGAGACAAATATTAGTTACAGTCACATTGACAACTACGATAGTAGACACTGTAACAAGTTTCAATAACTTTCTTGCCTTAATCTAGCGGATCACAATTAGTCACCCTTCCTGACCTTTCTTCTGGAAGAAAAATTAAAGTGTGTTAATATTCTCAGGAAAGAAATGAGAGGCACCATATTGGACTATGGAGCTTGGAATCCTGAATCACCACCTGGAGAAAAGCTACTCACGAATCTTCAATATCCTCCTGCTGCTACATTAGTGAGTTATAAACTTCTACTGTATTTCAGCCATCATACACTTTTGAGTCTATTTTTTGCAGGAGTTTGGCCTATTCTAATTAATATCAAAAGAATAAAAAATAATATAGAAAAAAATTAAATGAAGAGTAGAACAATTTTAATGGGTTTTCCTGACCTAGACTCACCTGAAGTGATTCCAATTCTTTGTTTTAGGATTAGTAGAAATGTAAGACAGAATCTCATGAAAACATTCAAGTTGGTGGATGATGCCAAATTAGCTGTTAGCATGTGTGTCTGAAATTCAAACCATGCAAATCCTCCCTGCCCACCTCTCATCCTATCCTTTAAGGCAGAGCCTGTTTCTCATGTATTGCCCCCTAAGTCTATGTCAATCAAATTAATTTTTGTTATCCTGAAAATACCTATAGAAAGACTGCCATGTTGAAAGTTCAATTTAAATATGGGCACTCTGCTCTGTACTCTTTTACCAATATTACTTCAAAACTGTACAAACCTATATTCTTGGCATTTGTGGAAAATTATTATATTTAGATCTGTCTAAAATATTTTGTGAATAAAAACATACCACAAGAAGTTGGAAAGAAAGACTTCATTTGGATGTAAATGCATGAAACTAGCAGCCCAGACACTCAGACAAGAGGAATAAGAACTAAGTGACCACAAAGGACATTTTTTTCACATGCCTGGCTTTTGCAGACAGGGAAGGGTGCTTCACCTGAAAGAAGTGGTCACTAGACCAGAATGTAACCAAACACAAGATTCTGCTTTTTACATATATCAGGATGATGCTGGCTTCATAAAATGAGTTATGGAGGAGTCCCTCTTTTTCTATTTCTCTGTTGTTTGAAATAGTTTCAGAAGGAATGGTATCAGCTTCTCCTTGTACCTCTGGTAGAATTCGGCTGTGAATCTCTCTAGTCCTGGGTTCTTATTCATTGGTAGGCTATTAATTACTGCCTCCATTTCAGAACTTGTTACTGGTCTATTCAGGAATTCAACTTCTTCCTGATTTAGTGTTGGGAGGGTGTATGTGTCCAGGAATTTACCCATTTCTTCTAGACTTTCTAGTTTATTTGCATATAAGTATTCTCTGGTGGTAGTTTGTATTTCTGTGGGATCAGTGGTGATCGCTTTATCATTTTTTATTGTGACTATTTAATTTGTCTCTCTTTTCTTATTTGTTAGTCTGGCTAGCAGTCTATCTATTTTGTTAATATTTTCAAGAAAAAAAAACAGCTCCTGGATTCATTGATTTTTTGAAGGGTTTTTTTGTGTCTCTATCTCCTTCAGTTCTGCTCTGATCTTAGTTATTTCTTGGCTTCTGCTAGCTTTTGAATTTGTTTGCTCTTGCTTCCCTAGTTCTTTTAATTTTGATGTTAGGGTGTTGATTTTAGATCTTTCCCAGTTTTTCCTATGAGCATTTCGTGCTGAAATTTTTCCTCTAAACACTGCTTTAGCTGTGTCTCAGAGATTCTGGTATGTTGTGTCTTTGTTCTCATTGGTTTCAAAGAACTACTTATTTATTTCTGTCTTAATTTTGTTATTTACCCAGAGTCATCCAGCAGATTGTTCAGTTTCCACGTAGTTGTGCGGTTTTGAGTGAGTTTCTTAATCCTGAGTGCTAATTTGATTGCACGGTGGTCTCAGAGACTGCTTGTTATGATTTCCATTCTTTTGCATTTGCTGAAAAGTGTTTTACTTCCAATTATGTGGTTAGTTTTAGAATAAATGTAATGAAGTGCTGAGAAGAATATATATTCTGTTTATTTGGGGTGGAGAATTCTGTAGATGTCTATTAGATCTGCTTGGTCCAGAGCTGAGTTCAAGTCCTGGATATCCTGCTTAATTTTCTGTCTCATTGATCTGTCTAATATTGATAGCAGGGTGTTAAAGTCTCCCACTATTATTGTGTGGAGTCTAAATCTCTTTGTAGGTCCCTAAGAACTTGCTTTATGAACATGGGTGCTCCTGTATTGGTGCATATATATTTAGATTATTTAGCTCTTCTTGTTGCATTGATCCCTTTACCATTATGTAATGCTCTTCTTTGTCTTTTTTCATCTTTATTGGTTTGAGGTGTGTTTCATCAGAGACGAGGATTGCAAGCCCTGCTTTTTTTTTGCTTTCCATTTGCTTGGTAAATATTCCTTCATCTCTTTATTTTAAGCCTATGTGTGTCTTTGCACATGAGATAGGTCTCCTGAATACAGCACACCAATTGATCTTGACTCTATCCAATTTCTCAGTCTGTATCTTTTAATTGGGGTATTTAGCATTTACATTTAAAGTTAATATTGTTATGTGTGAATTTGATCTTTGCATTATGATGCTAGCTGGTTATTTTTCCTGTTAGTTGATGCAGTTTCTTCATTGTTTCAATGACCTTTACAATTTGATATGTTTTTGCAGTGTCTGGTACTGGTTTTTCCTATCCATGTTTAGTGTTTCCTTCAGGAGCTCTTGTAAGGCAGGCCTGGTGACAAAAATCTCTCAGCATTTGCTTGTCTGTAAATAATTTTATTTCTCCTTCACTTATGAAGCTTAGTTTGGCTGGATATGAAATTCTGGATTGAAAATTCTTTTCTTTAAGAATGTTGAATATTGGCCCCCACTCTCTTCTGGCTTGTAGGTATTTTGCAGAGAGATCCACTGTTAGTCTGAGAGGCTTCCTTTTGTGGGTAACCTTTCTCTCTGGCTGCCCTGAACATCTTTTCCTTCATTTCAACCTTGGTGAATCTGATGATTATGTGTCTTGGGGTTGCTCTTCTCGAGGAGTATCTTTGTGGCATTCTCTGTATTTCCTGAATTTGAATATTGGCCTGCCTTGCTAGGTTGGGGAAGTTCTCCTGGATAATACCATGAGGTATGTTTTCCAACTTGATTCCATTCTCCCAGTCACTTTCAGGTACACCAATCAAACATAGGTTTGGTCTTTTCACATAGTCCCATATTTCTTGGAGACTTCATTCATTCCTTTTCATTCTTTTTTCTATCATCTTGTCTTCTTGCTTTATTTCATTAAGTTGACCTTCAATCTCTGATATCCTTTCTTCCATTTGATTGATTTGGCTATTGATACTTGCATATGCTTCATGAAGTTCTCATGCTATATTTTTCAGCTCTATCAGGTCATTTATGTTCTTCTCTAAACTGGTTATTCTAGTTAGCAATTCATCTAACCATTTTTAAGGTTCTGAGCTTCCTTACATTGGGTTAGAACATGCTCCTTTAGCTCAGAGGAATTTATTACCCACCTTCTGAAGCCTACCTCTGTCAGTTCTTCAAACTCATTCTCCAACCAGTTTTGTTCCCTTGCTGGTGAGGAGTTATGATCCTTTGGAGGAAAAGAGGCATTCTGGTTTTGGGAATTTTCAGCCTTTTTGCACTAGTTTTTCCTCATCTCTGTGTATTTATCTACCTTTGGTCTTTGAAGTTGGTGACCTTTGGATGGGGTCTCTGACTGAACATCCTTTCTGTTGATGTTAAAACTATTTCTTTCTGTTTGTTAGTTTTCTTCTAATAGTCAGGCCCCTGGGCTGTAGGTCTGCTAGAGTTTGCTGTGAGTCCACTCCAGATCCTGTTTGCCTGAGTATCACTAGCAGAGGCTACCAAACAGCAAAGATTGTTGCCTGTTCCTTCCTCTGGAAGCTTTGTCCCAGAGGGGCACCTGCCAGATGCCAGCAGGAGCTCTCCTATGTGAGGTGTCTGTTGACTCCTGCTGGGCAGCATCTCCCAGTGAGGGGGCATGGGAGTCCAGGACCCACTTGAGGAGGCAGTCTGTCCCTTAGCAGAACTTGAGCACTATTCTGGGAGATCTGCTGCTCTCTTCACAGCTGGAAGCCAGGAACACTGAAGTCTGCTAAAGTTGCACTTGCCCCTTCCCCCAGGTGCTCTGTCCCAGGGATATGGGAGTTTTTATCTATAAGCCTCTGACTGGGGCTGCTGCCTTTCTTCCAGAGATGCCTTGCCCAGAGATGAGGATTCTAGAGAGGGAGTCTGGCTACACTGGCTTTGCTGAGCTGCAGTGGGCTCCACCCTGTTTGAACTTCCTGGCAGCTTTGTTTACCTTGAGAGGGGAAAACCAGTTACTTAAGCATCAATAATGGCAGACACCCCTCCCCCTACCAAGCTCAAGCATCCCAGGTTGACTTCAGACTGCTATGCTGGCAGCAAGAATTTTAAGCCAGTGGATCGTAGCTTGCCGGGCTCTGTGGGGTGGGATCTGCTGAGCTAGATCACTTAGCTCCCTAGATTCACACCCCTTTCCAGGGGAGTGAATGGTTCTGTCTCATTGGCATTCCAGGCCCCACTAGGGTATAAAAAAAAAAACTCCTGCAGCTAGCTCAGTGTCTGCCCAAATGACTGTTCAGTTTTGTGCTTGAAACCCAGGGCTCTGGTGGCATAGGCACCTGAGGGAATCTCCCGGTCTGCAGGTTGCAAAGACCATGAGAAAAGTGCCGTATATGGGCTGGAGTGTGCCATTCCCAAGGGCACAGTCCCTCAGGGCTTCCCTTGACTAGGGGAGGGATTTCCCTGACCCCTTGCACTTCCTGGGTGAGGTAATGCCCTACCCTGCTTTGGGTCACCCTCCATGGGCTGCACCCACTGTCTAACCAGTCCCAGTGAGATGAGTTGTGTACCTCAGTTGGAAATGCAGAAATTACCCCTCTTCTGTGTTGATCTCACTGGGAGCTGCAGACCAGAGCTCTTCCTATTTGGACATCTTGCCAGCCACTAGGAATGGGCTTCTTTTATAAACAGCTTTTGAGAGTGCACATAGAGGCAACTGATTTGAATAGTGTTTGGATATTCTCTTGTAAAGTGGAAGATATGCATGCCTTTTTGACCCACCAATTCCAATCTAAGTATATAAGAAATGCAGACTCAAATGCTCCAGAACAGGTGAAAAGGAAATGAAAGCAACCAAAATGTCCACCCACATTAGAATGGGTAAGTACATTGTGATACCCTCATAAAATGACATACTACACACTGATGAAAATGATTTGAATAACTGTTTCATGAACGATCTGTGAAAGGTCTTCTCAAACAAAATATTAAGCAAAAGAAGCAACGTGGAATACATTATTTATAAGAAGAATGTTTAAAGAAATACTAATCTATATAATTGAAGCATACATTTATATATGTTAAAACTTTAACAAAAAGCAATACAATTAGAATTGCAAAGTCATTATAGTGTGTCTTGGAAGTAGAAGTGGGTGTAATTGTGAAGAGGCACAGAGGAGTCTTTTCGGGTATTGATAATATTCAGATATTTTTTACCTGGTTAGTGATTATTTGGGTATTTCTTTGTAGTTTTTGTTAAACTTTATACGTATGTTTTATATAATGTCTGTGTTAGTTATGTTATTCTCATAATAATGAATATTTTAAAAAGTGAAATAGTAATACTTATTCCACAATCGTGTGTGTGTGTGTGTGTGTATACGCTAGTGTAATGATGCTCCTACAGGGTTTGGGATTTGGTGGGTACAAACGAGTATTCTCTTCTTTTTATACTATTATCATGGCCCTATCATCATGGTGGTGACCAATACTGACTTAAGTTTGTACGTGAACTTAGATTTAGTGACAGTCACTGCCTGTCATTATCCCATCTTTTCTCTGACTCTGCAATGTTACCTCCATGAACCTGCTGCTTATACTTGGGAAACAGTAATTGTGCTGTTTGGATACTGAATCTATAGAAACCATGTTTTTAATTTCTCCAACCCCAAGTTCAGTAGCACGTGAACACTACTTGGCCCAGAAAGTCCCTAGGTTGTAAGTCCTTTTATCATACTCTCTTAACACTTCTCAAGTGGTCTTATGTGCATTTTGTCCTGCATTATTAACAGACTTTGTCTCTTTCTTCCAATTCTGAGATCCCAAAGGCTTTTTCCTGAGAAAAATTATCCTCTCCTCAACTGCAGAATTTGAGAAAAGGAATCTAGCAAAATTCCGAGAGAGAGAAATCTGGACTCTGGTAGGAGTCCTAAATTCTACTTAGGGTTTGGTCAACATACAACATACTGGGCCTGAAGCCCCAGAGCCCCCAAGAAATTATTTTCAAATCCAGAAACTCTGAACAGCAGCTCTTCTGCACTTACTTGGAGTACCTCTGTGGTGAGCCATGGAAGTCCTGGGCACCATGAAAACAACCATCACATTTCCAGCTACTACCTGAGGGTTTCTGGGGCTGTCACAGTCATCTTCCCAGACATGAAAGAGAAACAAATTCAAAAAAAGCGTTGGTAGTCAGCACTGCTGCCACCAATTAACCTAATGTTTCACTTCACAGAGAATGAAAACTAGGAAACCTTCTACGAATTTTAGGATTGGACAGTTCCCAGTAAAGAAACCAATCAGTCCTACAACTTAAGTTCTCATTTGTCTCTGGGTAAACATTATTAATGAAAGCTTTCAATTCAAAATGTATTAATTACTAGGTATATACCCAAAAAATTATAACTCATTCTATTTTGAAGACACATTCACACATATGTTTTTCACAGTGCCGTTCACAATAGCAAAGACTTGGAACCAACTGAAATGCCCATCAGTGATAGACTGGATAAAGAAAATATGGCACATATACACCATGGAATACTATGTAGCCATAAAAAAAGAATGACTCATGTCTTTTGCAGGGACATGGATGAAGCTGGAAACCATCACTCTCAGCAAACTAACACATGAACAGAAGACCAAACACTGCACATTCTCACTCATAAGTGGGAGTTGAACAATGAGAACACATGAACACAGGGAGGGGACATCACACACAGGGGCCTGTTGGGTGGTGGGAGGCTAGGGGAGCTATAGCATTAGAAGAAACACCTAATGTAGATGATGAGAGGATGGATGCAGCACACCACCATGGCATGGGTATAACTATGTAACAGACCTGCAAGTTCTGCACATGTACCCCAGAACTTAAAGTATAATAAAAATAAATAAATAAATACTATAGTGTGAGCCTTAAGACAGCAGGCAACGCCATCACCCCAGCATCATTGGGCCATTTCTTCTATGCCTGGACCCTCTCACATTATTTTAGAACACAGATTTCTACTCTTTTTTGTCTTCTTGCTGAGAAGTAAAAGGTCAGAAAGTTTTTAAAAATAAAATAAAATATAAAATTAAAATTAAAAATGTATTCATTGCTCATCCTTGCAGTCCAGCACTAGGTCATCCGCAGGTATCACTGAACTTCGTGATAACACTGAAAATATATCTGGAAGTTTCAGGAATCAGAAGAAGAATATGATTCAGGATATTCCTTCTTGGGACATTTATTTAAAATCTCTGGTTCTTATATTTGAGGTTTGACTGTAGCTGGGGGGAAGTGGGAGAGGGATGAGAGAAAGAAAATAGAAAGATATTCCCTGGAAAAGAAGAGATTTGTCTAAGAACTGTACATTTTTTCCTTATCTTGGTACTATGAAACACTGGGCTATAATATAAAAGGTAACAGATTTTGGGAAAAATGCATTTGTTCCATAGTTGGAGAACTTATTAAGTTTGTGGCCCTCAATCAATCACATATCCTCTGTTAGCCTCAGTCATTTTAACTTTAAAGTTTAGGTAGTTTCAATTTGGTGGGATTAATACTAAGATGAAATAAAATTCTATACATGAGACATACTAATTACAGATTCTGACAGAGAGTTACAACACCAGAAATAAACTCTGTTATGTGCTTCCACAGGGGACAAAATAGAGACTGTGATAGGTAGATAGTTGAGCAAAGCTCACTGATTTATTTATTCAGCCACGTCCATTCTTAACACATAAATCTGGCATAACCATTCAGAGGATGCTTTCCTGAAAAATAATAATGTTCTACATGGAAGTCTTGGTACCTCTGAGGCTATTTATAACCCCAGTTACCATAGTAGCAACCAGGAGGTGAAACAGATTAATCAGAGGTAAATAGATTAAAATAACAGTTATCAGAGTTCTGGGAAATCTCTATCCCAGAGAAGAATAATGCATCATGAGTGGTAAAATATTTTATTTTAAAAATATTTAAATTACACATAAATTATCTCCCATTCACAATTACCACAAAAAGAATAAAATACCCAGGAAACAGCTAACAAGGGAAGTGAAGAACCTCTTCAAGGAAAACTGCAACCCACTATTCAAAGAAATAAGAGACGACACAAACAAAGGGAAAAGCATTCCATGTTCATAGATCGGAAGAATCAATATCATGAAAATGGCCATACTGCCCAAAGCAATTTATAGATTCAGTGCTGTTCCCATTAAACTACCATTGACATTCTTCACAGAATTATAAAAAACTATTTTAAAATTCATGTGTAACCAAAAAAAAAAAAAAGAGCTTGAAGAACCAAGGTGATCCTAAGCAAAAAAAACAAAGCTGGAGGCATCACACTACCCAACTTTCAACTATACTACAGGGCTACAGTAACTAAAACAGAATAGTACTAGTATGTAGAACAGACACACAGACCAATGGAACAGAATAGGAAACCCAGAAATAAGACGACACACCTACTACCATCCTATCGATGATAAATCTGACAAAAACAAGCAATGAGGAGAGGATTGCTTCTTTAATAAATGGTACTGGGAGAACTGGCTAGCCATATGCAGAAGATTGAAACTGGACCTCTTCCCTAAACCATATACAAAAATCAACTCAAGATGAATGAAAGACTTAAATGTAAAGCCTAAAATTATAAAGACTCTAGAAGAAAACCTAGGCAATACCATTCAGAACATAGGCATGTGCAAAAATTTCATGATGAAGACGCCAAAAAGTAAAAATCACAACAAAAGCAAAAATTGACAAATGGGGTCTAATTAAAGTAGAGAGCTTCTACATAGCAAAAGAAATTATCAACACAATAAGAAGACAACCCACAGAATGGGAGAATATTTTGCAATCTATGCATCTGACAAAGGTCTAAGATCTATAAGGAACTTAAATTTACAAGAAAAAAAACAACCCCATTAAAAAGTGGGCAAAGGACATGAACACATATTTCTCAAAAGAAAACACACATGTGGCCATGAAACACATGAAAAAAAAAAGCTCAATATCACTGATCATTAGAGAAATGCAAACCAAAACCACAGTGAGATACTATCCCACACCAGTAAGAATGGCTATCATTAAAAAGTCAAAAAACAACAGATCCTGGAGAGGTTATATTGGTGAAAGTATAAATTAATCGAACGATTGTGGAAGACAGTGTGGTAATTCCTCAGAGACCTAGAGACAGAAATACCATTTGACTCAGCAATAGAATTGCTGGGTATAACCAAAGGAATATAAATTATTCTATTATAATTATTCATTGCAGCACTATTCACAATAGCAAAGACATGCAATCAACCCAAATGCCCATCAATTAGAGACTAAATAAAGAAAATGTGGCACGTATACACCATGGAATTCTAAGCAGCCATGAAAAGGAATAAGATCATGTTCTTTGCAGGGACATGGACGGAGATGGAGGCCATTATCCCTGGCAAACCAATACAGGAACAGAAAACCAAATATCATATATTCTCATTTACAAGTGGGAGCTGAATGGTAAGAACACATGGACACATGGAGGGGAACAACACACACTGGAACCTCTTGGAGGGTAGGAGGTAGGAGGAGGGAGAGCATCAGGAAGAATAGCTAACGGATGCTGGGCTTAATACCTAGGTGATGGGATGATCTGTGCAGTAAACCACCATGGCACACATTTGCCTCTGTAACAAACCTGCACATCCTGCACATGTCCCTACGTCACACACCTGCACATCCTGCACATGTACCTATGTCACACACCTGCACATCCTGCACACTTACCTATGTCACAAACCTGCACATCCTGCACATGTACCTATGTCACAAACCTGCACATCCTGCACATGTACCTACGTCACACACCTGCACATCCTGCACATGTACCTATGTAACAAACCTGCACATCCTGCACATGTACCTATGTAAGAAACCTGCACATCCTCCACATTACCTATGTCACAAACCTGCATATCCTGCACATTTACCTATGTCACAAACCTGCCCATCCTCCACATTTACCTATGTCACACACCTGCACATCCTCCACATTTACCTATGTCACAAACCTGCACATCCTGCACATGTACCTATGTAACAAACCTGCACATGTACCTATGTAACAAACCTGCACATCCTCCACATTACCTATGTCACAAACCTGCACATCCTGCACATTTACCTATGTCACAAACCTGCCCATCCTCCACATTTACCTATGTCACAAACCGGCACATCCTGCACATTTACCTATGTCACAAACCTGCCCATCCTCCACATTTACCTATGTCACAAACCTGCACATCCTGCACATGTACCTATTTCACAAACCTGCACATCCTGCACATTTACCTATGTCACAAACCTGCACATCCTGCACATGTACCTATGTCACAAACCTGCCCATCCTCCACATTTACCTATGTCACAAACCTGCACATCCTGCACATGTACCTATGTCACAAACCTGCACATCCTCCACATTTACCTATGTCACAAATCTACACATCCTGCACATTTACCTATGTCACAAACCTGCCCATCCTCCACATTTACCTATGTCACAAACCTGCACATCCTCCACATTTACCTATGTCACAAACCTGCACATCCTCCACATTTACCTATGTCACAAACCTGCACAT
>CAUYOR010181614.1:0-52262 GCA_963573925.1 Callimico goeldii
TCAGATCTTGTTATTGGTCTATTCAGAGTTTCAAGTTCTTCCTGGTTTAGGCTTGGGAGGGTGCAAGTGTCCAGGAATTTATCTGTTTCTTCCAGGTTTACTAGTTTATGTGCATAGAGTTGTTTGTAGTAATCTCTGATGGTAGTTTGTATTTCTGTGGAGTCAGTGGTGATATCCCCTTTATGGTTTTTTATTTCATTATTTGATTCTTCTCTCTTTTCTTTTTATTAATCTGGCTAACAGTCTGTCCATTTTGTTGATCTTTTCAAAGAACCACCTCCTGGATTTATTGATTTTTTAAGGTTTTTTTGTGTGTGTCTCTGTGTCCTTCAGTTCTGCTCTGATCTTAGTTATTTCTTGTCTTCTGCTAGCTTTTGAGTTTTTTTTTTTTTATCTTGATCCTCTGGCTCTTTCAATTTTGATGATAGTGTGTCGATTTTAGATCTTTCCTTGCTTCTCATGTGGGCATTTATTGCTATAAATTTCCCTCTAGACACTGCTCTAAATGGTTCCCATAGATTCTGGTATGTTGTGTCTTCATTCTCGTTGGTTTCAAAGAAAATCTTTATTTCTGCCTTCATTTCATTGTTTATCTGGTCAACACTCAAGAGCCAGTTGTTCAGTTTCCATGAAATTGTACAGTTCTGAGTTAGTTTCTTAGTCCTGAGTTCTAATTTGATTGCCCCGTGGTCTGAGAGAGTGTTTGTTATGATTTCTGTTCTTTTGCATTTGCTGAGGAGTGATTTACTTTCAATTATGTGGTCAATTTTAGAGTAAATGTGATGTGGTGCTGAGAAGAATGTATATTCTGTAGATTTGGGGTGGAGAGTTCTATTGATGTCTATTAGGTCCTCTTAGTCCAGATATGAGTTCAAGTCCTGGATATCCCTGTTAATTTTCTGTCTTGTTGATCTGTCTAATTTTGACAGTGGAGTGTTAAAGTCGCCAACTATTATTGTCTGGGAGTCTAAGTCTCTTTGTAGATCATTAAGAACTTGCTTTATGTGTCTGGGTGCTCCTGTATTGGGAGCATATATATTTAAGATTGTTAGCCCTTCTTGTTGCATTGATCCTTTTACCATCTGTAAAGCCCTTCTTTGCCTCTTTTTATTTTTGTTGGTTTAAAGTCCATTTTATAAGAGACTAGGATTTGCAACTCCTGCTTCTTTTTGCTCTCCATTTGCTTGGTAAATCTTCCTCTATCCCTTTCTTTTGAGCCTTTGTATGTCCTTGCATGTGAGATGGGTTTCCTGTATATAGTACACAGATGGATCTTGACTTTTTATGCAATTTGCTAGTCTGTGTCTTTTGATTGGGGCTGTTACCCCATTTACATGTAAGGTTAATATTGTTATGTGTGAATTTCATCTTGTGATTTTGATGCTAGCTTGTTGTTTTGCCCATTAGTTGATGCAGTTTCTTCTTTGTGTTGATAGTCTTTACCATTTGGTATGTTTTTGGAGTGGCTAGTACTGGTTGTTCATTTCCATCTTTAGTGCTTCTTTCAGGAGCTCTTGTAAGGCAGGCCTGGTGGTGACAAAATCTCTCAGCAATTACTTGTTCATAAAGGATTTTTATTTCTCCTTCACTTATGAAGCTTAGTTTGGCTGGATATAAAATTCTAGGTTGAAAGTTCTTTTCTTTAAGAATGTTTAATATTGCCCCCCCACTCTCTTCTGGCTTGTAGAGTTTCTGCCAAGATATCCACTGTGAGTCTAATGGGCTTCCCTTTGCGTGTGGCTCAACCTTTCTCTCTGGCTGCTTCTAGTATTTTTTCCTTCATTTCAACTCTGCTGAATCTGACAATTATGTGCCTTGGGGTTGCTCTTTTTGAGGAATATCTTTGTGGTTTTCTCTGAATTTCTTGGACTTGAATGTTGGCCTGCCCAATATCCTGAAGAGTGTTTTCCATCTTGGATTCATTCTCTCCATCACATTCAGGTGCACCTATCGAATGCAGATTAGGTCTTTTCACATAATCTCATATTTTTTGGAGGATTTGTTCATTTCTTTTCACTCTTTTTTCTCTAATCTTGCCTCTTATTGTATTTCATTGAGTTGATCTTCAGTCTCTGATGTCCTTTCTTCTGCTTGGTCAATTTGGCTGTTGAAAACTTGTGTATGCTTCGTGAAGTTCTTCTGTTGTGTTGTTTTAGTTCCATCAAGTCATTAATATTCTTCTCTAAGCTGTTTACTCTTGTTAGCATTTCATCTAACATTTTTTCAACATTCTTAGTTTCTTTGCACTGGGTTAGAACATGTTCTTTTAGCTCAGAGAAGTTTGTTGTTACCTACCTTCTGAAGCCTGTTTCTGTCAATTCATCAGACTCATTCTCCATCCAGCTTTGTTCCCTTGCTGGTGAGGAGTTGTGATCCCTTGGAGGAGGAGAGGTGTTCTGGTTTGGGATATTTTCATCCTTTTTTGCTGGTTTCTTCCCATCTTTGTGGATTTATCTAACTGTAGTGTTTGTAGTTTGTGACTTTTGGATGAGGGTCTCTGAGTGGATTCTTTTTTGTTGATGTTGAAGCTATTTCTTTCTGTTTTTTAGTTTTCCTTCTAATAGTCAGGCCCTTCTGCTGCAGGACTGCTGGAGGTCCACTCCAGACCCTGCTTGCCTGGGGATCACCTGTGGGAGCTGCAGAATGGTAATGGTTGCTGCCAGTTTCTTCTTCTGTTATCTTCATCCCAGAAGGGTACCTGCCAGATGTCGACCTGAGCTCCCCTTTGTGAGTGTCTCTTTGGATATATGGGGGTCAGGAAGCTGCTTGAGGAGACAGTCTGTTTGTTTCTTATAGGAGCTCAAATGCTGTGCTAGGAGTTTCTTTGTTCCATTCAGAGCTACTGGGCAGGTACATTTAAGTCTGCTGCAGTGGACCTAATAACTGCTTTTCCCAGGTGGTCTGTCCTGGGAAGGTGTGGCTTTATTTATAAGTTCCTGATGTGCTGCTGCCTTTTTTCAGAGATGCCCTGCCCAGCAAGGAGGTAGTCTAGTCACAGTCTGCCACAGAGGCATTGCTGAGCTGCTGCAGGCTCTGCCCTGCTGCTGTGTAAATTTCCTTGTGGGTTTGTATACAGAGGTACAGTTAGAACTGCCTTGGTAATGGTGGTCTGCCTCAGTAATGTTGGACTGCCTCGGTAATGGTGGACTACCTCAGTAAATGCAGATTGCCTTGGTAATGGCAGACTGCCTTGATAGTGGTGGATTGCCTCAGTAATGGTGGGCACCCTTCCCTCATTGAGCTGTACCATCCCAGGTCCCGCCTTCCTTGCTGCAAAACTCTCAATCCAGAGCGTTTCAGATCACTGGTCTTTGTGGGGGTGGGACCCAAGCCAGATCACCTGGCTCCCCGTTTCAGCCCCATTTTTTTTCAGTTTAATGGGCAACTCTGTCTCCCAGGCATTCCAGGTGCCACTTGAAATGGTCATTCAAATTTGTGTGAGTTTTTATGTGCAGAGACCTGCGGCACCTGCCATGCTGGAAACTTGTGGTGCTTTTTGGCCTGGGAATCTCCTGGCCTGTGGGCAGTAAAAACTTGTTTGTAAATGCAGTGATCACTTAACCTCTGCATTGTTGTTGCTGGGAACTGCACTCCAGAGCTGTCTCTATTTGGCCATTTTGAATCTCCCTCAAACTTTTCAATTTCAAAGGACACTATCAAGAAAGGGAAAATAAACTGAAACAATTGGAAAGCCCATATATGTGAACTCTCTGTACTATCATCACAATTATCTAAGTCTTCTAAATTAGAAAGATTACTTAGAAAAAAAGGGTGGCCAGGCGCAGTGGTTCACACCTGTAATCCCAGCACTTTGGGAGGCCTTTCTCAGACACTTCCAAACCAACATGTATGTAATATGGTCAGTTATCCTTTTAAACTTTTATAATATTGTGTAAAGGTGATGTACTCCACATGCAGCAGGTGTTTACTGAGTGCCTGTCATGTCAGGCATCTGAAATAGACTCAAGAAATAGAAAATATGAATAGATCTATAACAGAGAAAGAGTTTGAGTAAATAATCAGAAAACTTTCCACAAAGAAAAGCCTAGGCCCATGTGGAATCACCAGTAAATTTTAACATAAGTTTAAAAAACACCAATTCTTCACAGACTTCACTTTCCAGAAAGACCCCACTTATCCAGTCATTCTAATACTGAAACTCGACAAAGACATTACAAAAAAAGGAAACTATAGACCAGTAATTCTTATGACTATAAATGCAAACATCCTCAACAAAACACAAGCAAACCAAATCCAGAAGCATATAAAAAGGTTTATATATCCATTAGTAGGTGAGGTATGAAGGGTGAAGCTAGACACAAAATCACACATTCAACAATGGATGACACACATGATGGATTACTGTTATGATAATGAGTACGATGAAGAACATGATGCTTTGAGAGCATAGAACAGGATCTCACTTGGACTGGCAATTGGGGAAGGTTTCTGAGGCAGGGCAGTTACAAGAACTTTTGGTGAAGAGTAGGGAAGGGCATTTCCAGCAGGGTGAATGACATTGGGATATTCCCATGTCTGAAGGGGGCAAGGATTCGGGAGGAACTGACAAAAGACCACTGAGGCCTGAGGCATGGAGGCAAGTGCTGTGTGGGTGGTTGGAGAGGGAAGATGCGAGACTAAGGTGAGAAGTAGGAAGGGAGCACTCGGAAGGCATTGAAAGCTTTTAATCATGGAGGTGTCTGGGCTAGCCATGTATTAAAAACAATACTCTGGGCCATGTGCAGTGGTTTATGCCTGCAATCCCAGCATTTTAGGAGGCCAAGACAGGAAGATCACTTGAGCCCAGAAGTTCAAGACCAGCCTGAGCAACACAGTGAGACCCTATGGTGTGCACCTGTAGTTTAGCTTCTCTGGAGGCTGGGAGGATCCCTTGTGACCAGAAGTTGAAGGCTGCAGTGAGCTATGATCATGCCACTGTACTCCTGGGTGACAGAGCAAAACCCCATCTCAAAGCAAACAAATGATGCTCTGATGCAGCATATGGCATGGATTTTGGGAGCAGTGGTGGAGTGGGAGAGCAGTTAAAAGGCTAATGCTGAAGGCAAAAAAGTGATGCGGTGGTGGTGGTGGACAGAAGTTGAGTTGAGAAAAAAATTAGGAGGTGGAATTAACAAAAAAGTTAATAGAGGATAAAGTATATAATTTATAGATACTGATAACATAAATATACAGGGAGCTGTACTAAAAAACCAACAGAAAGTATTTCTTAAAAAACAAAAGACAAAACCACCAACTAAAATAACCAATGAATTGACCTAAGATCAAATTAAAACCAAGACCCAGGTCTGATTAAAAAAAAAAAAAAAAAAAAAAGACCAGCTATAACAATGAAATACATGGTATTTTTAAAAACACGATTATTCCTTCAAAATAGTGCCTACAGTGTCTTTCAAAAAGTTGCTTTTCTCTTTTTCAAATCATGTAAGATGTGTCATATAAGACTTGGGTGTTTCCCCTTTGCCAATGGTTGGAGAGTGGTGATTTGTCTTGCGAAGTCAAACCACAGAGAACGTCGATTTGAAACTTTCTGAGGTAGCCCTGGCTCAGCTGCCAGTGCCCAGTGAGATGGATTCAGAATGCCGTCCCAGCGACAATGCAAGTCAAAGGCAGGGCTGGCTACAACTCTATAGGCAGACTCACGGCCACAGTGTCTACAATACACACAGCTGCTGCCTGGCTGCCTGACAAAGGTGTCTCGGCAGAAGCTTTTTGGCTGTCTGAAATACAGCCTTTGCACAGTCCTGAGACTATATTTTACAAGTTCATTTTCTAACATCCAGGCATGCTTTTATGGCATCTGGAGCATTTTGCTGAATGACTTGGTAGTACACTGCTGACCAGACAGCACATTTCCAGATTTAGATTATAAGAGAAAAACAGCAAGTGGTAAGTTCAGCTGCAGGTCAATGGATACTTATACTACAATTCCCTCACTGAGCACTGGGCTACTTTATCCCATGGGGACCAATTCTGTAAAGCATATTCAACGGAGATGGCCCTTGGTGTTTGCTTTTATGGTTGCTAGCCACATTCACACTGGGAATGTGCTGTTATCACATTGTAAACATTATTCTTAAAATCAGAAAGAAAATTGGGGGGAGTGTCAAGAATTGGCATGCACAAATTGATAGACTTGTCAATGGACGTTCTTATCTGGGCATTTATGAGCTGCAGGAGGTAGGTGCAGCCTGAAAAGCAAAGGTGGTGAGAAACATTAAGCACTGTTCACTGATTTTATTTCAAACTGTACATCGTACATGTTTTAGGTTCTTGGTAATGTTGGGATAATTTGGAGAGGATATAATGATGTTCACTGACAAACAGCTTTCTGAATAAGTTAGGAGTTCACACATTATTCTGCATGGATCGAAGACTCTCAGACCTTTCCAAGCATTATTGGACTTACTACTTAAAACTTTTGTCCAGCTTTCTCAATTTTACTTTTAAGAAGAAGGGAGGATTAAAAAATATAGTAGTATTAAATATATGAAATCTTAATTTTAAATGATGAATATCAGCAAGTGTGCCCTCAGTGGGAACAAACATTTTTATACATTTATACTAGAGATGCCTGGCATTGCTTGCTCACTCACAGTGCCTGTTGTCCTTAATAATCATGTCATGTACAACACAATTTAACCCTGTTTGTTCCTTCCACACACCTCCCTTCCATACCTTCCCCAGCTATTAGACTTGGGTGGTACCTTGACTTCACATCCAGAAATGTCTCCAGCCCAGACTGACCAATTGCCAGGTTCCATGTGTAATGGCTTACACAGATATTATGGGTCCTTCAGAATCAGAAGATGGGAAACTGAAGCCTGGGCCAGCCAGCTAAAAAGGTTATAGGTAGACTGATAGCTAAGACAGCCATTTTGGTCATGTGCAAGAGATCATTGGTAAAGAGGGGAAAAAAAGAAACTCACATGTAGGGAGAGATGTGATTAAAGAAAGAAAAAATGTGAGTAACTGCCTGGGATCCTGATAGTTTCTGAGTCAGACCTTGGCCATTTATCTTTAAAATAAATCTCCTTTTTCCTTGAGGTAACCTGAATGAGGCTCAATCTTTATGGCCAAAGAAAAATTATCCTTATTAGTGATGTCTGCCTGGCGACTGGTGAATGGCAAAAACTGGTAGGAGAGACAAATCCAATGGGAAATCAAGGTCAGCTAGGAAATTTGGTTTTAAACCATAGAGAATATTTAAGACTGCTACTTCCTTATTCAGACCTGGTCACTCTGGGGGAATCAACATTACTTCCATTTATCCAAGGCATAGCCGTATATAAGTATTGTCTCACTTTGGGTGATATTTCCTTAAAATAAAATACTATCATCATAATGGCTTACTTATGCTTTGGCTTCCATAAAACAAAAACACAACTATGCAAAACCTACTTGTGTCCTCTGCGGTTGGATTGAAAAAAAGGGGTAGGTTGTGAAATTAAGCTGAAGATATGTCCATGTGTCTGATGACTAAGATGGAACCCATGTAGGAGTTGAGTCAGTAATAACATGCCTCTTGCTGCAGCCCGAGTTGCCTGCAAACCCCCACGCTTTTTAGCAAATATTATTTTGAATGTCAGAGTGCACAGAGTCGTTCTCTAGGGTTGGGCTAAATTTGACTCTGTGGGAGAATAAACCTAGAGTTCCAAATGTGGTGATCCCAACAGAGTATGTGATGCAAGACCAATTTTCCACTTGTGCCGGGTGGGTTTCTGCAAATCTCACACAGAAACGAGAGATGCCAGACGGGGTGTTGACTTGCCCTGAACATAAGGTAGTAATTTAGGTTTTATTTTAAATAAGAATTAGAGTCTGGGTAATCCAAAATTTTAATTTAGGAAGGAGCCTGGGAGAATGGCAGAAGACAAGAGCTAGGCAGGATCAGGAGTGGAGAGATGAGGCCTTGTGTGCTTTAGTCCAGTTCTGGAAGAGCTGCTTTGCAGTAAAAAAGAGGCACCTCTAAATCTGTGTCTTAACATAGTTTTGTAGAAAAGCCTGAAGGTGATTCTGGGTGCTGTGATTTGAAGTAGCAGTTTCTTTCTTTAACATGCAGATGAAAGAATAAACTTTAATGATTAAAGCATTATAAGCTGACTGCAGTGTTTAAACACTGACCCAGTTTCAGCAGTGACCTAATAAGGGTGGTCTGGGAGAAGGGGGGGCTCAGGGGCAGCTTGGAAGAAATAGGTCAAAAGGATTTCTCCCAGCTCTTCTCAGGCGGACACAATGGGACTTGGCATTCTTTATGCAAAGCGCGGCAGTTGCATGAAGAGTTTTCTCCTGAAATGCTTCTCTGTGCTATTTGCTCTTGGTTCAAGTTGATGCTTGCGATGCTGGGTCATTCTTTTGGTTTGAGGAGGATGTACAGTGTATTTATTAAAAAATATTTATTGAGCATCTACTATATCTCAGGTATAACATGTGGATGGCTGAGAAGACAATAGTGAATAAAACAGTCTCTGTTCTCATGGAGCTTACTTTCTAGTGGATAAAAGCCTGAGTTCAAATCCCTACTCAATCAGTTATTAGCTTGGTGAGTTACTTAACCTTGGGAAAGTTAACGTGTCTGTACCTTTGATTTCCATATCTGTAAAATGGGATGACAAAATTGTACTTACCCCATAAGACTGTCATGAGGATCAAGTTGAGGCCACACATGTAAAGAGCTCACAACAATGAATGCTTTATAGTAAGGACTTCATATAAACAATTATACATCAAAGTGAGTGAATAAGCTTTAGTTGTCCAATGACAGAAGAACAATGAAAACATTCATATAGAATTCTCATGAGTCTGGAGTAAGCATTTAAGCAAGGCTTTCCACTGAATGTGGCTATCAGGTGTGGAGTTCAAAATGTGTGAAAAGCCAAGAGACCCAGAAACCCTCATTTAAGTAAACATTAGCCTTTGAAACAGAAGCCTGACTTTAGCTATCACATTCATATTCTTATGCCAAGAGAGAGCCTGCGTAGAATTAGTAGGTAATATGAAAACTTTGGTTCCTTTTAGGGAGGGAGATGTTACCCTTGCCCCAGTCTGAGACTTGTCACGTGAATTTGCTGGTGGGCTCACTGGGGTTGTGAGATATTGACACCACATTGTACTTTGCATGGGAAGAGTGATTTGCTAACTTGATTTTTATATGATGTCCTGAGAAATCACAGAATAATGCACATCCTACTGTTAATTAACACATCCTGCTGTTACTCCACCACCTCTCAGCTCAATTTCTTCATCTGTAAAACAAAAGACGCTGAAAGACTGACCTTTGGTTAAAGTAGTAGGACCCTAGGAACCAGACCTCCATGAATTTATGTCCACATGGCTAAGACACCTGTAATATTGCATCCCAGATATCAACGCACACATGCCTCACTTTAAGTTGATGCTTACTCATACCTGGAGTAGATGCTGATGGATGTTGGTTCTGTTATGTCTATAGACATGATGCCCTTTAAATAGAAAGCTATTTTTTCATCCCAGATGCTCTAGTTCGTATGGTCTGCTCCTTTGAGATTTCCAAATATGGTTCTGGAGAAAATGGGTAAGTATTCTTTCTTTTTGGAGCAAAGGCTTTTTGGAACAAGGGCCACGTTACTGATGAAAATGTTATATTAGGTCTCATGGCAATTCCTTTATTGCTTTCTTGACCCTGTGTCATTCAGGGAGTGTCAAAAACCACATGGTGATTCTGAGCCCTACAATTTTTTGCATTTAGGTCTCCGATTTAGCAACAGATGTTAAAACACAGATATAGCCAGATAACTCCCCAATGACAACACAGATGCAAAAACTGAAAAGTATAGTTACTCCAGCTTTGGGAGGGATTATATTGGATATTCAAAATTTTCCCTACTGATAGCCCTTGCATTTTTCTTGTGTTTCTGTTAGGCTAATGTGGCCTAGGTTAGAGGAAACTGAGTCTCTTTCCTTCTGGTTGATTTGATCTTTCATTCATACCCCCAAGAAAATGTGCCAATCTGGAGCTCAGGAGACCCTGAGAATATTAACAATGACAATAGGCTCAAGTCTCTTTTATGACTGGCAGGGCACTGACAGAGCAACTTTGGCTCTGAAGAGAAAAAATAAGATCCGAGATCTGGAGGGAAATTTTGTTGGGAACTTACCCAGTCATTTTACAGACTAGGAAATCCGAGGCTTACAGTGACTTTCTAGGAGTCACAGAACCAGGACTAGATCTAGGTCTCCTAACATGCAACTGAGTCTTCCTCTATTGGGTCCTGGCCTCTTGTGTGTCCCTTGCATGTCCCTGAGGTTTTCCCTTGAGATTGATGTTGGGGACTGGGATACCGGGTGGTGGCTGCAGTAGGGCCTCTTGCTTTTCTGTCTTGGGCATGCCTCATCTCAGCCCATTGCCTTTGGGGAAATGCTAGCCACAAACATAGTGAGTTAAATTCTTGGACTATCAGATATAATCCAGACTTTCAAGTTGATAAATAAAGAAACTGAGGTTCAAAGAGGGAATGTGACTTGCTCAACAATTCAGAAAATCAATTAATAAATAATTATGGCGCACTTAGGATGTGCCAGGCCTGTGGAATCTGCTAGTGGGTTGAGTGGGTGGGGGTGGGGTGGGGCGGCATTTGACTAAGAATAAGATAGATGGGTTCTTACCCTGGAAGAATTTGCCATCCAGGAACAGGAGAGCAAACAAACAGCCGCGAGTGGAAGGAGTATTTAGAAGCGTGGAGTCCCGTTGGAGAACTTGACCTGGTCTGACAGTCAGGAGAGGACTCTAATCTCCCATTCCCTCTGTCAAGATGCTTTGTCTCTCTAGGTCTTGCTGACCTGAATGTGGGTGGAGAGTTCAAAGCCAGGGAAGGATGCCTTTGAGGTAACCTGCTTTCCTACCCCACTTACATCTTTGGGTTAATTTTAAAAGTGTGTCCCTTTTATATGAGGTTATTTTGATGTTTTTAGACCGTATCATTGCCCTATTATTTATTACTTTGAAGAATCTATTTAAATATTGGCCTCGCCACAGGCCACCCTCAAAGTGCGCCGGTTCTTAGGGCTCATAGGGGAGCTATGACCCAGTGTACCCCTAAGGAAAAGCCACTGTCTCCGTAGCTTCTGGTTGCCTCTAGATAGAAATGTAAAAACCCACTCATGAGTTTGTGACATTTAGCAATTGCCAACCTTTGCCTAGACTACCATCATGTGTCCTGGGAGGATGTCCCCTTCCTGATCTCTTTTTTCTGTTGTATTTCTTGGGTTTTGGAACTTTTCTAGATGACAGCTGTTTTTCTTGCTCAAAGGGAGGGTAGCATGCCTTTCTCTGAGCCATGTCCCCTGCCCGCTTCTGCTCAGAGCCCACATCTTTCTGACCAGCTCCACCCACCCTTCCAGAAGCCCCCACCACCCTATTTACCAGCTGCAACTGGTTTTGTGTATGATTATGTATTTAAAACAATTTGTGTTCCTGTCTCTCTTCATTATGTGCATCCTCTCTTCTCTGGATTACAAGTGTCCTGAGAAGGGGGGTTGAGGCTCCTATTTCCTGCAGGGCTTGGATCACTGAGAGTGCAGTTGTCTGATGGCTGGGCAGACTGAACCCTGCTGTTCAAAGGCAGATGGGAGAGCTGGGACAGGGTATCCGAGTCATCAGTCCACGGTCCAGAGCAGTTGTCTGAGGCAGGAAGGACATCAGGCTACAACACTAATTTGCCATATGACTTTATTTTGTTTTTATTTTCTCCTGCCTCAGCATCCTGAGTGGCTGGGATTACAGATGTGCACCAACTCAACCAGCTAATTTTTGTATTTCTAGTAGAATGGGGTTTCACCATGTTGGCCAGGCTGTTCTCTAACTCCTGACCTCAAGTGATCTGCCTACCTCACCCTCCCAAAGTGCTGGGATTACAGGTGTGAGCCAAGGCACCCAGATGCCATGAGACTTTAGACTTGATATCAGTTTCCTTGTCTAGCCCATTGCCTCCTCACCTAGGGATCTTGTGGTGTGATGTCTGGGAGAGTACCCTGAACTTAGTACTTAAAGTATTAATACTAGGTCATAATGCCTCATTCTCATACCTTGTCGAGTATGTGTGGGGCCAGGTAATGTCCTTCAGGCTTCTTTGAGTTGGGTCTGGATCCTGAACCACTAGGTTTTTAATCCTTGTCCTCATCAGAGGGACAGACAGTTCTCATCAGGGGACAGAGTTAGCCTGTGGGCACTGGCAAGAAAGGAGGCTCTTAAATAAGGAAATAATGTCATGAAAAAGTTTTAACATTTGGTATATATATATATAATGGTTAATACACATGCGTGTATGTTTTTGTGTATGTTCATGTGTATATGTGTATATATGTAAAAGCATCAAAATTGATATATGTCATAGGGAAAACCAAAACTTGGTAAGATTTCATTTTACCTATTATCCAGTCTAAACCTTAAAACTGCTTACAATTTTAATTATCAATGAGGAGTGGTCATAATAATCTGTTCAGTGCCCTGGGGCTCTGAAGCCCTTACATTATCGATGTGGTAACTCTCCCTCCAACCCAGAGTGCCAGGGTTTTTTTTTTTGCTTGCCACGTCTTCTAATCTGTCCTCATCTTCTCTTGTTTTCCACTGGTGAAGATATATCTATGTCTCAGCTCAAGCTCTGCTTCCATAGCATTGGAACAGTGTGTAGCTGTGCACACTGTCCATACTCAAGAAAGAGTGATGCCAGACACAAGAAGCCTTGGGAAGAGAATGCTCATCCTCTCTATATAAAAGAAATCCTGGAGTGAGGCCAGGTGGAGTATTCTCAAGCCATTCCTGATATGTCATTTGTCCACAGCAGAGCAAATTATGGCTGCCTTTTACAGGCGTTTGAAAGGCCAAATGCAATGATCCACTCTGAATGTATACTTCAAAGAATTGAAAGCAGGGTCTTGAAGAGATGTTTACATACTCATGTTCATAGTAGCATTATTCACAATAGTCAAGAATTAGGAGCAACCCAAATGTTCATTGACAGATGAGTGGATAAGCAAAATATGATATGTATGTATTCTATACATATGCCTACATTAGGCTAAATGAATTAGCCAGTCATAAAGAGACAAAATCTGTAGGATTCTAGTTGTATGTGCTACCTAGAGGAGTCAAATTCACAGAAACAGAAAGTAGAACAGTGATTGGTTAGCGTTGCAAGGAGGAGGGAATGAAGAGTTATTGCTTAATGGATATGGAGTTTCAGCTTTGCAAGATGAAAAGAATTCTGAAGATTGGTTGCATAACAGTGTGAATGTGCTCAACACTACTGAACTGTACACTTAAACATGGTTAAGATGGTAAATTTTGTTATGTGTATTTTACCACAATTAAAAATAAACTAATCCTAATGCCCAGACTGCACCACAGACCAATTAAATCCGAATCTCTGTGGGTGGCTCTCAGATATCCTTATTTTTTCAATTTCCCCAGGCTAAACCAAGGTGGAGAACCACTGGAGCAGAGGCAGGAAATGCAATCTTCAGGTGGTAGCTTTAAACCAGGAGTGAAATGAAAAGAATGGAGTCACAGGGAATAAAACAAATTGGATGGTTTGGATAGTCAGTCTTCAGATATGAGGGAAAAAGAAAAATAATGGATCAAAGAGGTTTGTTTCCAGGAGCCTAGACTCAATTGTGGATTTATGGAAAAACTGAATGTTTATGGGTAGGTGTTGGGAGTAATTATTTATTTTAGTTTATGGTAATGCAGTCAGGTAGAAATTTCTTAGAGGCAGCTGGAAATTTTCATAGTCAGAATTATTCATCTATTTCCCTTGTAGAAGTCAGAGTTTCATTTTACATTCAAAATGAACTTTTAAAAAAACATTTGTTCATTTATTTGTTTCTTTTAAGTATTTAATTGTTAGAGGCAGATGGAAATTTTCATACTCAAAATTATTCATGCATTTCCCCTGTAGAAGCCAGAGTTTCATTTTACATTAAAAATGAACTTTTAAAAAAGCATTTGTTCATTTATTTGTTTTTTAAAGTATTTAATTGACAGATAAAGATTGAATACATTAAAAGTACACAACATAATGATTTGATATAAGTATACATTGTAATGATTATCACAATCAAATTAATGAACACATCCATCACCACCCATACTGTACATTAGATCCCCAGACCTTGTGCATCTTATAACTGAGAGATTGTGCCCTTTGATCAACATCCCTCCACTTTCTCCAGTCCCTAGGCCCTGGCAACTAGCATTCCACTCTCTCTTTTTTTTTTTTTTTTGAGACAGTCACCAGGCGCCAGGCTGGAGTGCAGTGGTGCGACCTCCGCTTACCGCAACCTCCACCTCCTGGGTTCAGGCAATTCTCCTGCCTCAGTCTCCTGAGTAGCTAGGACTACACGTGTGCGCCACCATGCCCAGCTAATTTTTTTGTATTTTTAGTAGAGATGGGGT
This sequence comes from Callimico goeldii, assembly GCA_963573925.1. Lineage (NCBI taxonomy): Eukaryota > Metazoa > Chordata > Mammalia > Primates > Cebidae > Callimico > Callimico goeldii. The sequence continues at coordinate 14,450 of CAUYOR010181614.1, forward strand.
TTCACCATGTTGGCCAGGATGGACTCGATCTCTCGACCTTGTGATCTGCCTACCTCGGCCTCCCAAAGTGCTGGGATTACAGGCGTGAGCCACTGCGCCCAGCCTCTCTCTGTTTCTATGAGTCTGATTTTTTTTAGATTCTACATGTAAGTGGGATTATATAGTATTTGTCTTTCCATGACTGGCTCATTTGACTTAGCATGATGTCTTCCAGGTTCATCCATGTTGTCACAAATGACAGAATTTCCTTCTTTTCTATGGCAGAATAAAATTTGATTGCATATATATATATATATCTTTATCCATTCATCTGTTGATGAATGGTTAGGTTAATCCCATATCTTGGCTATTTTGACTAATGCATTGAACATATGAGTACAGATTTCTTTTGAGATACTGATTTCATTTTCTTTAGGTATTTTTATCCAAAAAACCTCAAAACAACAACAACGGAAGAAAAATTGCCTAGTGAGCATGATATCTTCAGGAGCCAAGAATAAACCTAATGTCAGAGCTACTTTTGGCAAAGGCATGAAGTACGCTGGAGAGCTTTATCTGTGGCAATCCTTCTCTTGCTGTCTCCTATGTAGCTGCCTCTGAATGTTCTATGAGCCTCCCCTTTCTCAGGATCCCATTCAAGTCACATTGCCTTGTTCCTCCTCTCTTTATAGAAACCCCAGGTAAATAGGGAAATTCCATAGTAAACAAATTCACACAAAAGTAATATAAATTCCCATACTATTTTTTCTAATAGCATTCCATTTTTAAAATAAACAGAATGAAGAGATCAATACTTAATACAAAATAATAAAACTAGAAAGGCGATATTTAAGGAAGGAGAAATTTTGGATACAATTGCCATTCTCTGGCCTCTTGAAAGCACCTCTATAAACTGTTCTGCTTAGGTGATCAGAGTTGGGTGGGCGAGTCAGAGATTCAGTGATTTGCGTGGACCCAGAGAGGCAGATGGGTACTGATAGGAGGTTACCAAGTCACATATGTGGTCTAGACATCTGGATGGTGGTAAACAAAAATCAGTATGACATTAAATATATCACCTTCCAGTATCACTAAATCATGTTTTCTGAGCAGAGCAGAGTCACAGCCTACAGTATACAGCCTAGGGACTTGGTGCCCTGTGTCCCAGCCACTCCAGCCTTGGCTAAAAAAGGCCCGTATAGAGCTCGGGCTGTGGCTTCAGATGGTGGAAGCCCTAAGTCTTGGCAGCTTCCACGTGGTGTTGCACCTGCGGGTGCACTGAAGTCAGGAACTGAGGTCTGGGAACCTCCACCTAGACTTCAGAAGATGTATAGAAATGCCTGGATGCCCAGGCACAAGTTTGCTGCAAGAGCGGGACTCTAATGGAGAACCTCTGCTAGGGCAGTGCGGAAGGGAAGTGTGGGGTTGGAGCCTCCACACAGAGTCCCTATGGGGCACTGCCTAGTGGAGCCATGAGAAGAGGGCCCTTCCAGACCCCAGAACGGTAGATCCAACATCAGCTTGTACTGTGCACCTGGAAAAGGTGCAGACATTCAACACCAGCCCATGAAGGCAGCTGGGAGGCAGACTGTACCCTGCAGAGCCACAGGGGTGGAAATGCCCAAGGCCATGGCCATCTCTTGTATCAGCATTATACAAGGGTGTGAGACCTGGAGTCAAAGGAAGTCATTTTGGAGCTTTAAAATTTGACTGCCCCATTGGATTTTGAACTTGCATGGGCCTGTTTTGTTTTGGCCAATATCTCCCATTTGGAAAAACTGTATTTACCCAATACCTGTACCCCCATTGTATCTAGGAAGTAGCTAGCTTGCTTTTCATTTTATAGGCTCATAGGCAGGAGGGACTTGACTTGTCTCAGTAGAGACTTAGGACTGTTAACTTTTAGGTTAATGCTGAAATGAGTTAAGACTTTGGGGGACTGTTGGGAAGGCATGATTGGTTTTGAAATGTAAAGACATGAGATTTGGAGGGGCTGGGGTGGAATGATACAGTTTGGCTGTGTCCCCACCCAAATCTCAACTTGAATTGTATCTCCCAGAATTCCCATGTGTTGTGGGAGGAACCCAGGGAGAGGTAATGGAATCATGGGAGCTGGTCTTTCCTGTGCTATTCTTATGATAAGTGAATAAGTCTCGTGAGATATGATGGGTTTATCAAGAGTTTCCACTTTTGCTTCTTCCTAATTTTTCTCTTGCTGCCACCATGTAAGAAGTGCCTTTTGCCTCCTGTCATGATTCCAAGGCCTCCCAAGCCATGTGGAATTGTAAGTCCAATTAAATCTCTTTTTATTCCCAGTTTCAGGTGTGTCTTTATCAGCAGTGTGAAAATGGACTAATACATTTACTTTGGACAATTTAAGAAGGAAAGCCCAGGCTACTCCTGGAGATGAGGATAAGAAAAAAGAGACAAATCTCCTGAAAAATCATGTAGAATTGTTGAGCTTTTGTCTGTCTTTCTGGCTCAGCATCTGGTATAGTAGGTACTGAATAGACACTTGTTGAATGAATGGAGGTATAATAGAAATAGCTTCTCTGTGATTAATTTTATGGTTTGTAGTTTTGTTGCACTATGGCATGTTGAAGGAAAACCCTGAAGGCCTAGATTCCCGTCTCCTTTCACCACTCATTACTTCTGTGACATTGGCCCAGACACTTTGACTTCTCTGGAGCTCATTTCCTACTTGTAAAATGGGGACAATAATGCCTCCTTCTCATGCACGTGGTTGTTATTTGCATTAAATGAGATAATGAGCAAGAAAGCAATGGAAAACTCTAAGGTACTCTAAAATATAGAATATAATCATTTTGAAAGCACCTGGCTTTGTAGACAATTGTGTGAACTAATGTGAATTGATCAAGACATGTGTCTCGATAGGTAAAAACTGAAAGTAAAACTCATGTACTTAAGATGTGAAAATAAACTCAGCCTCTGGCATAACACGAATTTCAAAAAGTAGCACATTAATTTCAAGTAGGAAAATTAGAACAATAAAACTGAGATGTGAAAAATGTTCAACGTTGATGCCTCTGACTTACTTCTGATGTCTAACATGTTTGCAATTCTCCCTAAGATATTTCCATCAAGTTAAAACCCATTAGTGTTTGTGAACAAACACTGAGTTTCTATGGTGCACCGGGCACTATTAGGTACTAAGTATCAAGGGATGTTTCTCTTGCTGTTCTTAGCTCTATTATTGGTTTACTTGGCCAATGATTGCTAGCTTTGCCAGGGAGGGTGTGTGTGTGTGTGTGTGTGTGTGTGTGTTTGTGTGTGTGTGTGACTTATTACAAGTTTCATTAGCTTGACAAAGAGCTTGCATATATTCGTTTATATGAAATACATTTTTTGGATTAACAACTCTAAAAGTAGAGGGTATTCAGAAACTGTGCACATTTTTCTACCTGCAATCCTAGTCTTAAAAGTATGTTTCTTAATAACTATTGAACATAAGTTGAATATTAGCTGGATGAATAAAGTATTGGTTACTGAATTCTCTTAAAATAGACATAGCTTTGTTACAGCATAAAAAACTGAACTAACTCTTAGTAGACTGGCTAAAATGAAGTCTGATTAAACATTTTGTAATGGTTTATAAAGTTCGCTTTTCTATAGTATATTAAATGATTTGTTTAAATGTTAACTGTAAATTTGGTAAATGACAAAGCAGCTTACACTTTTTGATGATGTTCGTTTTCCCCCAAAATACAGCTAAAGCTTTATCCATTATAATGAGAATTCAGAAAAGGCAAATGACCATGTAATTTTTTAAACCAATATGTCTTTGTGCAGTAATTTTCTTGTGGCAAGTGGCATAATCTGGGCAAAGGTAGTGATAAAACTCGGATACATTTCAAAAAAGCAAGTAAACATACCAATGACAATATTCATGTATTACATGCATCTGCTACTTATGTACTTAAAAAACTAAATAGGAAAATCTTACTCATCTCTGTAGAAAAACAGGGTAGAGATTACAACTTGGGGACTTCGTGATATTTTGTCTGTGTGCAGTTTGTCAAAAGGCAATTTATCTCAAGCTGGAAAAGGATATGGTTTGGCTGACTAAACTGTGGAGTGATACGAGTGATACGTAACGATAAAAATGCTTAGGGGAATTTTCGGGGCGCTCAAGTCAAGTGTACAGTGCTGTGTGGGTGTAAAAAGCAGATTTCTCTCTCTGCGAAAGTTGCTGACATTTGATACCACATGCTGGACCGTGAAATCACAATTTACGTGGTCACTTGTAAATACGCCTGGTGGTGGAAGGCGAGCTTGTTTGTGCACACTTCAACATGCTTCCCTGCCGTGTGCCTCTCCTTTTTTTAAATTGCACTGAATACTTTTGTTCTGGAATCTGTGGCTGTCTAATTTGAGAGCAGTTTGGGTGAGAACTCTGGAAATGATTTATTTTCATAGGTGCTCCCTGAGGGGAGGTTGGAAGGATAATGCAGAAAAGCAAGCCTTCCAATCTTCTAACTAAAGTTCTCTTTCTAACTTGCTATTAACATAATTTCAGGCTTGTTATAGTGCCTGAAATTCTGACATGAAGGGATTCCTTTCTTTATGACTGGGATTCGGAAGTCCCTAGAATGTTTGAATGCAGCAAGTTATTTAAACTCATTTTCAGTCTCCTCATCGGTAAAGCGGGGCTACCCATACTTACCAAAGAGGGTTTTCGTGGAGGTCATATGAGACAGTCCAAGTCAAATACTTGATATGTGCTTAATAGTGACAAGCATAGTGATATATATTAATAGTGATAGTTATTGTACTTTTTCTTTTTGTTCGGGGGAAGTGGGGGACAAACAGGCCATTAACATAGTAGAGAATTTGTTTCCCTACCAAGTAGACTTGGAGGATTACAGGATTGATGCTCAAAGAGAAGCCTTTTTCTTTCATTGCTTAAGAGTGTTTCTTGGAAATGTTCAGCAAGAGAAACCCAAAATGAGACGTAGAAAGGGGACTGCTCACTTATGTGTTTCATTTCCAGATACTTTAACTTTTCTAATCACTAAGTCATCTGCTGACTTGTTTTCATGATATATGGGTAAAGTCGGCAGGGTATGTATCCTTTTCTACAGGTGAGGAAACTGGAGTGTGGACAGATAAATTCACCCGTTGTCACACAACAAGTCAGTGGTACAATTGGGATTAGGACCCATGTCTCAGACTCTGAGCATGGCACTCTTTCTATTAGGTGACATTCTCAGAGTTCAAGGATTTCTTTCACAGGTGTAGATTGAGACCTGGGGTCCGCATTGCTGAGCCTGTTAGGGCATCTTACACAATAGCAGGTATGGGAAAGGTTGTAGTCTCTTGGTCCAGAGGACTACTTTCAGGTGGAGATGGTTGAAGTTGTAGTATCTGAGTCAGGTAAGTGTTCACTTCATGGTCATGGGTGGAAGTCCTTCCTGGACCTGGGCCAGGAAGAGTCACTGACCAGGAAGGCCACACAAGGCCTGAGTCCTTTCTAACACATCTGTGCCCTGTATTTCAGGGCCTAGTGGCTGCACTGGAAGGAATGGAAAGGAGTTGGCAGTTATGTTGAGAAATACCAGGAAAGTGTGATGCCTTTCTCCTGTCTTCCCTCTTCCCTCCCTCCTTTTATTCACTTTACTGATACAAAATAATCCCAAAAGATCAGAGAGGGATTCTGTAGATGTTAAACCATTGTGTTATGACTTTAACTACAAAGCCCTTGGGGGCATTAAATTTCCTAATGTTTTTGGGTAGCTGCAAAATTTAATTTTAGGTAGAAAAGGGTTAACTTAGGGGCAATGTAATTCCCAAATTATCAGTGTGCAAATCATCTAACCATATGTAAAAAATCCAATAATGTTAAAAGTAATTATCTGGGAAAGTAAAAATAATACACGGGTTTTTAGCCAGAAGTAAGGATCTGGAACATTTCTTTATGCATAGAGAATTCTCTAGTACAACAATTTAGATTCGTGTCAGTCATGAAAGGTCCTTGTGAAGTATTTAGTTTATTAATTTAGCTCTACATTCTTCTACAAAGAAGAGTTGGAGTGATTTAGGTAAGAACACAGATACGCTAAAACCAAACCAGATGAACTCAAGACAAACTAGGAAGAAGGAGAGGATGAAGGTGTAGCAGTGAGAAGCCTGTTTGAGGAAAACCTGAGTCAGTGAATGTAAGCACTTGAGCTTCCTTGTAGCCTGGAGAGCAGGTATTTTTTGCTTATTTTTGTTTTTTACATGTGTATCTCTAGCACTTGAAGAGTGCCTGACCTGTAGTTGCTCAATAAATACTTGCTGAATAAAAAAAAAATGAAAACTCTCTGTCAAATAAACGGTTTAAAAAAGCTGGACTAAAATCTTGAAAATGATTAATGCTGGGTAATGGGTTCATGGGAGTCTATTAGACTATTCTCTACATTTATGTGTGATTGAGCAGTTTCGTAACAAAAGCTTAAAAAATGTTAAAAAAGACTAGACTGCTCTAATCACTGGAAATAACCAGCCATTACAAAATCTTTGTTTCCCTTTTTTTGTTACAGTGCAAGCAAGTAAAAGACATTTTATGTTACTAAACACTATCATATGCTAGAGAGTTGTAAAACTATAGTCCCCCAAAATTTATCTTTAAAGGACTCCAAAGGCAAGCAAGATTTTCAATAGACAAGAACAAAGCTGATAATCTCATCTGTATCATTCTTTCTTATTATCACTCTATCATCATGCACCCACAGGAATCTTGGAAATGAATTTGTTCGCCTCCCCTCAGAGGAGTCATCATCATTGTCCCCTCCCTGTCGGTACTTTCTTTTTTGAGACAGAGTCTTGTTCTTTCGCCCTGACTGGAGTGCAGAGGCAAATCTCCACTCACTGCAACCTTTGCCTTCCGGGTTCAAGCAATTCTCTTGCCTCAGCCTCCTGAGTAGCTGGGATTACAGGAGCATGCCACCATACCCAGCTAATTTTGGTATTTTCTAGTAGAGACAGGGTTTCACCACATTCACCAGGCTGGTCTTGGATTCCTGAACTCAGGTGATGTGCCCACCTCGGCCTCTTAAAGTGCTGGGATTACAGGTGTGAGCCACTGCTTCTGGCTCCTGTCAGCAGTTTTGCTTTTACCCTCTCTCCCTCTAGGCCAGAGGCCATGATCTATATCCAACTTCTCTGCAAATTCCTGAATTCTGATTCGATTGTCCCTGTCCATCCTGCCTTTGTGTCTTCCCTTTGAACCTCACTTTCTGATTATCCTGGCTTCTCGACTCTCCCTTCTTGTCTTGCCCCATTCAGGTGTGGGAACCTGGCCTCAGTCCTTATGAGGCTCCTTGAGCTTGCAGCCTCTGTGGGCTGCTCTTGGCTGGTCATGTAATAGCTCTGGCTAGGACTGTGCTGTATAGGGAGAACTGTACAGGCACCCAGGGTTGCTGGTCACTCCTTTCTTCCCCTGCCCCTTGGGAAGATGTATGATCTGATTAGCTGATTAAGGAAACCCACATTAATAGTACTAAATTAGGCTCTGTGGAAGGAGAACTCCACAGTCGGGATCTTTGTGCTTTCAGGATGGGAAGCATGTGAACTTTGGAGAGCATTTGTGTTAACATGGGCATTTAAAAAGCTCATACATGTAGGTGCAGTGACTCACGCCTGTAATGCCACACTTTGGGAGGCTGAGATGGGAGGATTGCTTGAGCCAAGGAGTGCAAGGCCAGCCTGGGCAACATAGAGAGACCTTGTCTCTAAAAAGAAAAAAAAATGAACTGGATGTGGTGGTGCATACCTGTAGTCCCAGCTACCTGGAGACTGTGGTGGGGAGGATCGATCAAGCCCAGGAGTTCAAGGCTGTGGTGAGCCATGATTATACTGTTGCACTCCAGCCTGGGTGATAAAGTGAGACCCTGTCTCTAAAATAAATAAGTAAGCAAGTTAGTAAGTAAATAAGTAAAAAATGTTAAACAGTTGATTCTCATTATTTATGGTAGTTTTGGTCTGTAAAGTTACCATGAATACTCAATTAGTGAATACTAAACCATCCCTCTTGGGGTAAACACAAGATTAAGTTTCAGCTTCTGGTCTCTACAGTTCCTCAACTGATCAATACATAATCTTGTTTTATGTGTATGTCTATTTAAAAAGACCTTATGACTTACGTATTGTTGATTCATTAACATTGAACTTACAGCCTATAGCACTATTCCTGAATAACTCATTCCCAAATAAAGCTAATCTAACATACATATTTTCTCTGTGAGGCACATCTCAGCCTTCTTGCACTTAGAAACACTAGTCAGAATGTTAGCACTATGCTTGGGATCCATTTTAAACTGAAATCAGCAAAAAACACAAAAATGCAAAAAGCATAGCACAGCTAAAAGGATACTTGTTTATACTACAAGAGCTGAAACAAGAAGGCAGTGTGTTGCTTTGTTTGACCTCAGCTAGGAATGTGTGCATTGGGCGACTCAAATTTTATGCGGCTCTGCACATGTCTGCAAATGACCATGAAAGTGCTGTATTGATTTGAACATTTTAGTGAGCAAGGGAATTCACAAATAGCAGAATCCATAAATAATGAGAATTGACTGTCTCTCCCAACATTGTATGTCATTATGTTTAATAAAAACAAAACATGCAATCTACTATATCTGTTACAAAATATCATATATAGCTATGTAAAATTGTGGTCCTTAATTCCATATCTTTGATCCAGGAGATCTGAGATGAGAAAATTAGATTTCTAGATGAGCTATAAAAATTTAAAATATATAATCTCAGGCTTTAAATTTTTAGGCTGTAGATGTTTATCTACCTCTGTATACTTTATGTACATATGATATCATATACTTTACCACATGTGTAAGCGTACACTCTTAAAGCTTCCTTTATTGATATGGAAAAAGTTGAACTGAGACAATGTTCAGTGATTATCTGAAGTATCATGTTTATATCTAAATACATTAAAATCTAAACACTATAACTCTGACCTAAAGTATTTTTTATTTTTTATTTCCTCTTTCACATTGGTGAAGATTTGTGAGCAGAAGGTATATATTATTATTATTACATTCTAAAAACTATTTCCAAATTTATGTCTCCAGTCTCTTCAAAGGGCAGAAAACTTTCACATTTATAATACTATAAAGTACCTTAGCTTTAAGCAAAAAAAACTAACCATTGCAAGGGCAGTGATCATATGGAATGCATTATTAGGAGATTTCCCTGAGAAGCAAAGGGGAATTTTGTCAAAATTTTGCTTTAACAAAACAAGAAATGGGAAAATGGAGGTTTCGGAATAGGAAGGCACCCTTAACTCTGCAGCTGGAGTTTTCTCAGAGGTATTTCTGTCTCCCCAGTCTTGAGAGCTGGACTTTTGTAACTCAGTGTTATGGGGTGATTATATCATTGTCACTTAATTCCTCCATGGGTGCAGCAGGATGGTGGAATCTAAGGGATGGCGTGTTTTCAATGCATTTTGGTCATGAGAAGAGTCCCTCTTTAGGATCTACTGGTGCTTGATGCAGTGGTAGAAAAAGCTATCCAGGAAGACAAACTAGGGCAATATATAATCTTTTCCTGCCATCCATCCAAAAGTTTCCTAAATATTACATAGACAGGAAAAATAAAGCATTAAATGTCCATCTAGATACTAAGGAGGAGTAGAGAAAGACATCATAAAACACAAAATAACTACAGTCATGCACCACCTAATGATGACATTTGGGCCAACAATGGACCTCATATACAACACTGGTCCCATGAGACTATAATGGAGCTGAAAAATTCTTATCACCTAGTGATATCGTAACCATCATGATGTCGTCAGGCAACATATTACGCATGTGTTTGTGGTGATGCTGGTGTAAACAAACCTACCATGCTGCCAGTCATATAAAGTCTAGCCCATATAATTATGTAAAATATATAATACTCATGATAATAAATGACTATGTTACTGGTTAATGTATTTACTATACTATTTATCATTATGTGAGTGTACTCCTTCTACTCATATTTTTAAAGAGTTAACTTTAAAACAGCTTAGGCAGGTCCTTCAGGATGTATCTGAAAGGTGTTGTTATTACAGGAGAGGACAGCTCACACATCTTACTGCTCCTGAAGACTTTCTTTGGGATAAGATGTGGAGGTGGAAGACAGTGATATTGATGATCTTGACTCTGTGTAGGCCTAGGCTAATGTGTGTGTTTGTGTTCTTGTTTTTAACAAAAATGTTTAAATTAAAAAAATTCAAAAACAGGAAAAAGCACATCGAATAAGGATGTAAAGGAAGAATGTTTTGTGCAGATGTACCATGCGTTTGTGTTTTAAACCAAGTACTTTTATAAAAGTCAAAAAGGCTAAAAAATTAAAGTTAGAAAGAAAAAAGTTACAGTAAGGTAAAGTCATTTAAAGAAAGAAAAATATTTTTTTATAAATGTAGGATTGCCAAATGTTTATAAAGTCTACATCCAGTAGTGAACAATCATTAGGCCCTCGAATTCACTCCCCGCTCACTCACTGACTCACCCAGAGCAACTTGCAGTCCTGCAGGCTCCATTCATGGTAAGTGCCCTACACAGGTGTGCCATTTTTCATCTTTTATACTGTGTTTTTACTATGAGTAATACATCTCTCAGCCCCCAGTGTGTGGTCAGGCTCACTGAGCACGGATCCCACAAAAATACTCTTCCTTTTGCACACTTAAAAATTCTTTCCAAACAAGTGTTTCTTTTTAACATTCCTAAAGCAGAATGACTTTTTGAGTTTTGTATTGCTTCCAACTCTGTCAATGTCAGAGGCCTCAAATTAATTCCAACATCCCCTTGCTGTTTTCCCTTAAGAAGTCATGATGGTGTTGCACTCACTTTGGGTTCAATCTGTTTGCGTTTATTGGAAGGCCCATTAACAGCATTTCCATTGCTCTGTCCCATTTGTCTTGGTCCTAGAAATGCTTATGATTAGGATGGGGGTCTTGATAGTAGTCTCCATCACCTTTACTTCATCTTGTGGTTATGAACAGTTGTATCCAGTTAAAATAAGAAAGGAGTCACATGGATGAAAGGGGGACAACTGAATATTATTAGAGCCTTGAGGAAGGAAGGAAGGCCACAGGGTAAAAACCATTGCATATTAAGTAGCTAAGCCTAATAGAAGCCAAAGGAAACAGCAGCAAACTGTTACAGAAAATTCTTTTGAACTGCCCTCCGCCCACTCTCTCCCTGCTGCTGTTGGTGACACATGGACAGAAATCCCCCTGCACATAGATGCACACCTGCCTGCCTTGGACCGCATCCCTTGGACATCAGGTTTAGACCACCTTCATGGCTTCTCATTTGACTGCTGATGCCTAATGCCCAACTGCATGCCCTCCACACCAGCCACTAATGAGAAGCCTGAAGACAGCTTCCCTTGGCCACCCAAGATGAGGCAGTGCCCACCCTCCCTCTTGTCACATTCTATTACATCATCTCATTTTATTTCTCTGCCTAGCACTGCTACTCTCTCGTGTATTCATTAGTTGACTTGTTTATTATCTGTCTCCCCGAACCAGAATGTAATTCTGCCAAGGAGGAGGCTGTTTCTTGTTTAGTGTGTTCTCCAGGGCCTAGCACTGTCCTTGGTATGAAGTAGCCCCCAGGAAATATTTGTTTGCTGACTGACTATGAAAAGGTGGAAGAACTTTGCTCCGTGAGTTGTGAGTGTATACACAGCACAGGTGTTCAGAGTGACTTTCCCTCCCCCACGCTCACTACAAAAAGTACCCTGAGTTACAGGCCCAGGGGTAATGGCATCACTGTATTGTTGACTCAACTTGTAACTGACTTCTAGATCTGTTTCTGACTTAGTTTTGGCCTTTGGGACAGGTCAGTAGGGTGCAGTGAAAAAAAATACACCAGACGACTGGAAGCTGGGATCCTGGGTTGCAGGCTTCATGTCAGCTCTGACTCACTGTGTAAACCATGGTTGACTCACTTAACCTCTTCTGTGTTGGCGTCAAATAAAGAGGTTAAATAGATGATGCTTCAGATCAAATAAAGAGGTTAGATAGATGATGCTTCAGATCCCTTATAATTCTTGCATTCTATAATGTTCCCTTTTACCTTTCTTTAATAAGTGTGAGCACAGACTAGTCTCTTTATGGTGGAGTAAATGTACTTACAAAGTTGTCCTGTAACCCTTCGGGAAATGCCACTGGAAACATTCCAAGAGCAGCATTGCTGTGAATCTGTACCACTCTCCTTTTTATTCCCTTGAAGATCTCAGAACACATGCTCCTTTGCTCTGTACTTTAGGAATCTTTGTACTTGAAGTGGATTATCCTTTATTTTTATGTAGCATTTTAATCTGAGGATATCAAGATTTATTTGCAACCTGCCATTGAGTACTATTGTTTTTAAAGAAATGAAAGGATGAATTGCTGAAATTATAAGAATCACCCATACTGTAGACACAGTTGATGCTACACATTGGAAATTCAGTTACAAAATATTAATTTTTAAAATCAATACACACACAGCAGAATTCCATTATAAACACCTACTTATTAATTAAGACTATCACTTGCCAAAATGTCTGAGCCCCACAAATGATTGGGTCTGCTGAGTATGCTTCCTGACACCGTTTTTTTTTTTTTTGGGATGGAGTCTCATTCTGTCACCCAGGCTGGACTGCAATGCTGCAGTCTCAGCTCACTGCAATCTCCATCTCCCATTTTTGAGCAATTCTCCAGCCTCAGCCTCCCAAGTAACTGGGATTACAGGCAGGTGCCACCATGCAGGGATAATTTTTGTAGTTTTTGTAGAGACGGGATTCTGCCGTATTGTTCAGGCTGGTCTTGAACTCAAGTGATCCACCTGCCTCAGCCTTCCAAAGTGCTGGGATTACAGGCGTGAGCCACCGTACCCAGTGCCAACACTCATTCCCTCTTCAACTGAGCTTTGAATTTTCCTCTTTAGTTTGCTGAATCTTCTCATGCTTTATAATGGCTGTTGCCATCTAAAATTCAAACCTATGGTCATGTGTTAATTTCTATCTTATTTGATAGATTCATAGCCGGTTTTTCTGTGCCTTCTTACTAGGCCCCACTTGGCATTCGTGTTGAGTTATGCATCTATGTTCTGTACACTCTTTTCTCTTTACCTAGAATGTCATTCTCAGTCTCATCTGCCTGGCAAATCCATTTTTGAGGATACCACTCAAGCATTTCATCCTCTTTGAAGGCTTTCTGACCCACTCTTCCTGTGCTGGGAACAACTGGCTTCTCTTCTCTGAACTAATGTTATGCCAATAAACACCAGAGTCAGGGAATTTATTCCATATTCCATTAAATGTTTTTGCGTGTCTATATCACCTACTGAAAATTCTTTGTGGATAATGATTTTCTTTTTAATTTTTATATTCTTAGGCATTGCCTAGTGCTCTCAATAAATATTTGTTGAATAAATGAATGAATTACTGAAAATACAGTGACTTAATTTCTGGCCTGAACGCTTATGTTTTAGAAAGGTTTTGATCTCTGCTTGTGAAATGCTCTTTGAAATGGCTTTCTGAGTAGTAATGGGATTGGAAGGTGAGTTCAGATAATTCCATGTATCCTATGGTGATGTCTGGAGTGAAACAAGGTATGAATCAAATTGCATTTTAGTTTAAATTAACTCATCCAATTAAGAGAAGTTAATTAGATTAACCTGCCAGCAAGGGATTAGGACTGGTATTATGATGACTACTTTCTTCCCCATAATAATGAATGTGAAATTTCACTAATGAAGTGAAATTTGTGCAGCTGCCCAAGGATTGATTGAATTGGCGAAAATTCAAATAAGTTAAAAAAATGTGGCTCTCATTACTTTTGACTAATTTATAATTTTTAAATGAAAAAATGATTTATTATCAGTGTTAAAGAAGACTTAATAAAGAAATAAATCACTGATAAATCTGTCATCATAAGCAGATTTTTTGAGTTAAATATAACCTTTGCATACATGTATATTTTTATATAGTTATAATCATGGTATGTTTTTCATTTTTCTATAGGCTTCCCATATATGATCATTTGTAATGAATGTATACCAATATTTACCAAAAGTTATTTTGCAGAATGCTGTTTCCTTGAGATTTAATTGACATTACTTGGGGAGAATAAAGCATCTCTTAAGTCAATCAAGTTTGGGAAATTATAAAAGTAAACCAGCTTATTCATTGTAGTATTTCTGAAAGCCTATAATATTGTAAAATGCTTTTTAAAAAGATGAGGATTTGACACGTTTTTTCCAAATTAATTTTTACTTGAAACATTTTCTTTTTACACAACAAAAAGCTGTCCCATTGACAAATATTTAGAACTTACCTTGAGAATCGGTGATGGGGAGAATTCTGTGGTGCTGCAGCAACCTAATTTACTACCCCATTCCTCTACTGTTGGACAAGGATGTTCAAACCTGAGATTCTTAACATGGTCGAAACACCCATGTACGTTCTAGTCCCTCTTGGCCTCATCTCCCACCCTCTTCCCCCTTGTTTGCTGTGCTCTTAACACCTTGGTTTCCTTCAGTTTCTGGAATTCACTAATCTCCCCTCCCACGTCAGGGAGGGCTTTTGCACATGCGAATTTGCCTGTCATAGGTAACGGTACATTTATCATGTTTCCTTTTATTGATTTATTTCCCAACTTACTACCCATTTATGGGAGACAAAATTAGTAACATAAAGAAATCTAGTACTATTGGCTTTATTCTGAACTAGCACTGTGCTGCATGGCATTTTCCTGTCTTTCCAGCAACAGCCAATCACCATTCACTATTGTGGATGTCAGCCTCAGCAAAACCGAAAGAACAAGGCACATAATCGATCACAATGCCAAAGATCAGTGACTTACAGACCAGTTATTCTATTCTCTCTGTGGATAAGATCCATTGAGGGTCAGCCAGCTGTCTTTTTTCAGGGGTTTTTCAGAATATATGTTTCATGTTGCACATCATTGCTCACTAGGATTTTGCTCAGTGTGACAAGGAAGTGGCAGTTTGCTTGCTGCCTTCCACACTGTTGAAGGCCTATGGTGTTCTAAAGGAAGTGAAGGGTGACTGTTGACCTAGTTAGAGCAGCCTCCTAAGAACATAAAATGAGACCTGGGGGACACACATCTTCCTGTGTATTTTGGCAGCTCATCAGTAATTTTATTAGGAAAGAGATGAAAGTCTAGAAGGAATAATTATCAAAGAGTATAAGTGACCCCAAATCATAGAATTAGGTTTTCTGTGTAACACATTGATTTTACAGATGAGGAATGGCAGATGCAAGGCTGAGGCAACAGCGCAACTTCAGAAGGAGCCATTCACATAGACTTGAATTCACATAGGAATGAATGGGGCCTCCTGGAGTTGTTCAATGGGGCAGCTCTGTTCAGAGGAGTTAAGAGACTTGCCCAAGGTCACTTTGTAGGCTCAGCCTGCCGTTCTTTCATGTTTGATGATAGACTAGGCATGAACTAGAGAATTACAATTTTGGACTGGCTTCAGTGATGGTCTAAAATTAGTGTAAAGTCAAAAGTGTAAACTTGGGTTAAGTTTTGAAATGAAGTGACTCAATTCATGTGGGGGATAAACTGGCTTGAGAGCATGTAAATTAAAAAGGTCTTAGTGAGGAGTTAGTTGACTGTAATAAGCACTGTGTTAGGCAACCTGAGGTCTGTAGTGGTGAAATGGTTTATTGGAATCCTATGCTGAAGTGACAGAGACAGTACATGTCACACCCCTGTACTGACCAGGACACAAATGAAATTTTACACTGAGTTCTAGGAGTCATATTTTAAAAACTGACAATAATAAATCTTTGATCCCCAAGGTCATGTGCAGGGCACTAAGTACTAACTCAGTGGATGTTTATTCAGTTCGTTTGTTGCTGAGCTAATTATGCTGTATGTAAAGTGCCTGCCACATAGTAGGGGCCCAGAAATGTTAGTTTTTATTCTCTTTTCCAGAGGAGGACATCAAATTGCTATAGATTCTTGCAAACATGCTGACTAAAGAACCTGTGAAGAAGTTAGGAATTATTCTGAATCTTTGAGTCTTTTAACACTGAGAGCCTGATTCTCTGCTTTATTCAAATAATAATAAACAGGCTTTATTGTTATTAAGATCCTACTGGAATTATAGAAATGTCAGTGAGTCTCCCTCCCTCTCCCTCCCTCCCTCCCTTTCTTCATTCCTCCCTTCCTCCCTTCCTTTCTTCCTCATTATTGATGATCCTGGCAAGGTATTACACTCTGGGAATTCAAAACTTAGCAATTTATGATTATTCTTAAGGGATAGACATGGAAACAAACACGTTAAAATATGGTGTGATAGTTGCAGCAATAGAAGCACATGGACAGCACAGATAATAATTCAATTCAACAAATACTTTCTATGTACCAGGTACTGTGCAAAGCTCTGGGAATATTGGAAATACAGCTGAACACAAGACAGACACATCTCTTGGGGGAGACAGACATTAAACAATTAATTACATTCGTGAAGTATTCCACAAGCTACCAAGAGAATGAGGGTTGTGAGAAAAGAAAGGCTTCCCTGAAGAAGTCGTGTTTGAGCTGAGGCTGAATTAAGTGTAGAGATTGGCCAAGCATGAAGGGAGGGGAAGAGAATCCCAGGCAGATGTCACCAGTGAGCTTCCCTGAAGCCCTGTCATCAAGGCTTCCCTGAAAATTGTTTCTGTAAAGAAACTTTTTTCTTAAGGGACAAGGTCTTGCTTTGTTGCCCAGGCTGGCGTGCCATGACATGATCAGAGTTCACTGTAATCTTGAACTTGTGGGCTCAAGCGATCCTCCTGCCTCAGCCTCCTGAGTAGCTAGGATTACAGGCATATACCACCATGCCTGGGTAATTTTCTTTTTCTTTTGTAAAGATAGGATTTCACTCTGTTGACCAGGCTGGTCTCAAACTCCTGGCCTCAAGTGATCCTCTTGCCTTGGTCTCCCAAACAACTAGGATTAGAGGTGTGAACCCCCACACCTGCTGATTTCCCTGAAATCTAAATGTTCTTTTGTAAAGTTCATGTGTGAGGATCACTTCAAGTTGTTCTCATATTTGCAGGAGAGAGAAATAATCCGAGAAGCACATAGAGCTGTTATAGTAAACTTGGAGACTCATGCTTGTTTTGGCAGTGTTGGTGTGACTTACGGACAGAATAGGTCTTGTTTGTTTTGAATTACAGGGTTTGGAGCAGATCTTCCACACTTGTATGGAGATTCATTTTTAGGGTGACAATTTAACTCAAAGGCCTGTTGTGAAATTCATGTATTCTAAGAAAATATAACTTATAATACATTAGCAGGAATGACTGTAACATTGCTTTTTGAAGACAGAGAAGGGAAAGAAGGGGCAAAGGCCTTGTTGGGGTGGGGGAAGTGAGCTGAAATTAAAGGAGAATGAACGGGAGGCCGTGCAAAAGCATGTTTCCCCAGAGATAAGCTCTCCAGGGCTGGCCTTGAGGAATGGGTTAAAAGAAAATATTGAAAACCAAAATGATTTGCATGAATAGTCTGAATTCAGGAGTCATCTACAAGGAGGTAAGAGTGAAAAATCTTTCTTGCAAAACCCACTCATTGAGACTTCTCTGACAACCCTATCCTGGATGGTGTTAATCACTTTTTCTTCTGTACTATCTCATTTCTTTGTATTCGTCTGAAATTTTGCAAATATTACTTCCTGTGTTACACTATTTGCTTGCAGTTTTTGTCTTGTATTCTTCTCTGAGCTGCTTGAGATTGGACTTACTTTCTCAGGGTTCTCGGCACCTAGCTCAGTACCTGAGATTTGGTACTTTTTTGGCTGAAGTAAATAGCAATTTTGAGGGAATGGAAGAGATAAGAAAGATTTAGGTAGAGGTTAGGCAAAAATTAAAATGTTATGGAGAAGAGACAGGGAATGAAGTGTCAAGATAAAAGAGCTATGACAACAAAGGGGGCCTGATGCAGTTTGGGCCCTCAGAGGAGGACCCTGAGGGAGTGCTGTTGAATTGAGATCTGAAAGATGAGCAGGCATGAACTAAACCAGGAGGGGAAACCTGAGGGAGCAACCCAAACAGGTCTCCTGGATAATGATGGGAATGAGTTAAGAGCTAGATGGAAGGTCAATCAAGAGGGCTTAATTATTCATTCAGCAGGTGCTGTATTCCATACATCCCTCTAGCTCTGGAGACACAGTGGCAAATGAGTGAGTCCAACATTCAGAACACTTACATTTTAGTAGAGAGAGATAGATAACAAACATGCAAACATTATTTGCTGATGGTGCCAGAGATAATTGACAAGGGTGACTTCCAGGTGTCTAAATTGGGCAACTGATGGATGGTGGGCCATTTTCAGAGACAGGCAATGCTGAAGGAGAACCAGGTCTGTCCAGGCGGGATATGGATTCCATTTTGGACATGCTATTTGAAGTGGCTTTGAGATGAATGAGTGGATTCCAAGTAGTCAGGTGTATATGTGGGCTTGGGTTTCAATATTGTCTAGGCCTGAGACATACACCTGGGAGTAATGTATAGATGGTAATTAAAACCACAGGAGTAGGAAGAGCTGCCCTTACAATCACTCAAACCAGGCACTGTACAATTCAGGGGTAGCCGTTCACATAGACTGATGCCTGACTGGTGTCTCCTGCAGTTATACAGAGTGGTGACCATGGGTGTGGACAAGTTAATCTAGAGAAAAAACATGGAGTAAGAAGAAAAGTGAGTTTCTAGGACCAAATCTTTAATTACTTCAACATTTAAAGGCCAGGCTAAGAGGAAAGAGCTTTTAAGGGAGAGTGTGGTGGAGCAGCAGAGAGTTGGGAGAAAAACTAGGAGGGTAATATCAATGAAACCTAAGGAAGAGAGAGCTTTGAGGAGTAAGTGGATAGTAGAGTCAATTGCTGCTGACAAATCTAGTAAGATAAGAACTGGACACATGTTGCCTCAGCTCATTGGTGGCCTCAGTAAAAGCTGTTTTGCAGTAGTAATAAAAGTGGGGTAATATGGCCAGATTGGAATAGGTTGAGAAATGAGTGGGAGGTGAAGACATCTAGACAACTGATGTGTCCTATAACATGACATTTGAAGAATGTCCTCACCCAACCATGCAGGATGAGCCCCAAGTTGTGGCAGTTCAGCTCAGAGGGGAAAGGTAACCTTGCAACAATCCAAGTTTGGAGTTTCTGGGCTTAGAAGTGAGTAGGGCTCTGAGTAATAGATTTTCCTTTTTTCTCTTCCTCTGCCATTTTATTCTCTCAAATATGACATTGATTAGAATGCCAGTGTTTGAGGTGATGACAAGAGAGTGTTTTTGGAAAAGGGGCTGAAATTTCCAGCATACACATTGAGTTGATTCTACTGTTATATTTGAATAGCAGTAATAAATTGGGAAAACATGGTGCAGACCACACACAACAACTGTTGGAAGGTCCTCCACTGATGTAAAGATTATGTGATTATGTTCCCCAGACCCTTGCATTTAAATATACTCTACTCTTCTTGCCCAGTCTGTCCATTCCCCTTTAAGGAAATACCAATCTTGTAATCACTCCCAGCTTATGAATTTTCTCTTCAGTGGCAGGTGGGAAACTGGTGTTTCCTGGGTGAGGGTTAGTTTGAGGGAAGAGTCTAGAGAGTTCAGTGGCTTTAGGACACATTTGTTGGGACCACAGGTCCCACATTTTCCCTTTTCCTTATGGCATCTGTGGGTTGTCTCTGCCCTTCAGTGTGGGACTGCCATCCAAAAACCTGTTCTCTGTATCTGCAGGAGGGAGCTGTCCTCCAGACTGCTCTTTAAAAAGAGCTCGAATAATTGGGATTTACGCAAGTTTAGAAAAAGGTATTTCAAGTCTATTTTCAGACATTTCCCAAGAAATTAAAAAAAATACTATAGAAAAAAATTGTTTTGCCTTTCATATAGGCTTGGGATAGCCCATTGTCAAAATTCAGTGCATGTCATAACATAATTAACTGGAGGAAAATACGCTATCAACAGTATTTCCAAGCAAAGAGCCTGACACTAATTATTGCCCTCTCTTTAGTGTCTTTATCTGCCAGATCTAACATGTGTTAACCTTATACGCATAGCTGTAATACCAAATGTTAATCTCTCATTCACACAAAACTTGTGTGTGCTCAGGAATTCACCCCTAAATACATCTAAGCAATGTTAAAAGAATGGTCATATATTCACTCTTCTGATATAACTCTGCACAGAGAGTTGGTAACTTGAAAAGTGAAGCATATATAAATGGTAATGTGAAGCAAAAAATTCAACTGAAGTGTATTGAATACAGGTGTACCTACCAACATCACCTGTATTCAGCCATTTTAAAATCTCTTCTTTTGCCAGGCAAGGCTCATGCCTGTAATCCCAGCACTTTGGGAGGCTGAGGTGGGCAGATCACTAGGTCAAGACATCGTGACTATTCGGGCCAACATAGTGAAACCCCATCTCTACTAAAAAATATAAAAATTAGCCAAGCATGATGGTGGGCTCCTGTAGTCCCGGCTACTTGGGAGACTGAGGCAGGAGAATCGCTTGAACGTGGGAGGTGGATGTTGCAGTGAGCAGAGATTGAGCCACTGCACTCCAGCCTCACTCCAGTGAGATTCTTGTCTCAAACACACACACACACACACACACACACACACACACACACACACACACACACACACACACACACCTTTGCTCTAATCAAGGATTTCCACTTAAAATTCAAATGTTTCCTTGAAGGAGGATATTGTACTGTTCAACGGAGAGAGTAAATACAGTCTTTAGTTTTACACACAGGTTTACTGGAGGCAGTTCTGTCTCAGTAGCAGTCCCTTAGTTTGAAATAAATTAGTGTTCGGAAAAGCTGTGGGGTGGAACAGCTTATTATTCTTTGGTAGCAACTGGGAAACTAAGGAGTGAGAGAGCTGTGTCTTGTCTTGAAGGAAACTTATTGATAATATGCTTAACAGAATGACAACATTGAAAAAATATGTATTCGTTTTTTAGTCTCTGACCATTCCCATCTATTTTGTGTTGGATAGGAACATCTAATAGAACATCCCGTAGTAGATAGAAATATCTACTATGCGTTCCTGTTTGTGTTCTCTATTTGAAGATGGAGATCTCTCAAGAACAGGTATTCTTCTTTCCAGAAAAGTACCATTGCAATCAGCGGTCTTTTTTGGGTTGTTGTTTAGTTTTATTCATGTTCTCACTGTCACTTTTCCCATGTACTCCTCTTGCATTCTTTCTTTGAATGGTCAGATGTCAAGCGCTGTATGTGCTTGGGGCAGGAAACCTTGGTCTGTTAAGTCTGTGAATTATTGCAGGTGGCTGCTGCTGTGATACTTTGGGAGTGAAGTCCCAATAATACCTCTAAACAGAGTCACAGCCATTTGAGCTCTCTCGGGCACTGCAAAGAATTCACTGACTGGTACAGTTAGAACTACTAAGAGTTTTTTTTTTTTTTTAAAGCAATGTTGACTGCATAGAATTGAGAAGTTGTAGAAGCAAAGAGGGAAGGCCCATTCAATATCGTAAAGATTTATTATGTTTTTCTGATTATAAAAGTGATACTGGCTGATTACAGACAACTTGGAAAAGATCCATTAAATATGAGAAGAAAAATGTCCCATTTATGGAACATTTGGATACTATGTTCCTGATGTTGTGCATGTGTTCTTGGGGATTTGACTCCATGTCAATAAGGGACAACAGCATCTCATAACGCCACTGCCATTGGCCTTGCATCTCTGCTCCAGTTTTCTTGCCTTTTACAACATGATAAACAAAACCACATGTTATTTGTGTGGTCAAGTTAAAGGAAAGAATATCTCACCAAAATAAAAGAACTAAATAAACTCAGTCTTATGGTTTTTCTTTGCTCACTATTAGGTTTCTTGTGGGAGGCTTGAAGTGGCGAATGTGAGCGAGTGGTCATAGCCTGAGCTGTCTGTTTCCTCTATGCATGACACCCAAGGCTGGCTTTCAACCAACTGAAGAAAATTTATCCCAAACAACAGGACTTTTGATTTTCCACGCCCCTTTTCAAACTCAGCTTGGGCTTATTAATGTTGAATATATTTATTCACGGTGTTTGCACTGGTCTTGGAGCTGTCTCTGTAGTAGATCTGACTACATATTGAATTATACATTATTCATTTGCTAGAATTTCTCTTGACAGTCATTTTCTCTTTGTAAATCCTTTTGTAGAATGCAGGTGTACCTATCAACATCACTTGTCTTCAGCCATGTTTAAATCTCCCCGGTCTTATGCACACATACACACACGCCTTTGCTCCAGTCAAGAATTTCCTTTTAAAATTCAGATGTCTCCTTGACAATGGTGGCTTTCTAAGGGAGCTAGGGTTTTTCTAATAAATGGCTAAAAGAAAGACACTTATGGAATAATGTAGAGGATATATTTCTGAGAGTGGGGTATAAAAAATCAGCATGAGGCAGAGGAGATAGAAACGGGAAGTAGTAGCGTGCCAAAGACAAGTCTCCATTCATTTAAGGCAGCACCTAGATCAAGAAAGAATCCATCGCCGGAACCCCAGGAGGCCTCCTGCATGTCTCATTCTTATCATTATCTTATCAAAAGTAACTTATCCTCACTTCTAATACCATAGGTTGGTTTTAAGTGTTGCTGGCTTTTTCTGTGATAACAAAGAACCCAATTTTCAGTGGTTTATACTCTGTTTTGGATGCTAGGATTGGGATACCGCACTTTTAATTTCAGCTTTGCCTTTGTCAGGTTCTGCATATAGTGGGGACTGGAGGGAGCCTGCGAGCCTGGAGGGAAAGACTTGCTTCCTTCTAGCCACTTCTGTTCTTGTGGGCATTATTCCAGTAATGCCTCTTTATTGTGGTGATGGCAGTTCCTTGCTCCTGCAGCAACTGAATCCAGTTTGTAGTTTTTTAGGAACTTGTGGGTCCAGCTTCATGACATTCCCATAGAGCACCAGCTGAGCGACACCACTTCCTTAGAGCTCTGAGTTTCAGCCTCAGGGGGCCTCTCCTCCACACTCGGAGACCCCAGCACCAAATGGTCACAGGGCTCCTCCAAAAGCTTCCTCTGTTCACACAGACATACCTCCTTGATGCCTAAGACTTCTCTTTTTCACTCTAGCTTTACAAACTCAGCTTTGTGCCTAGTTAACACGTTTTAATGTGATATGATTTCTATTCAAATATCTGATAAGAATTCTGCCTCTTAGGTAATACATTTAGATTTCTTTAATCTTTTTTGCTTTCACTATGTGAAATCACTTCTCATACCCCTATCCTACTAATATAGTTAGACCATTTATTCATTCATCTAAAATACTGAGCACTAATTTTGACCAATACCCTGTTCTAAGCCCTTGGGATATACCAGTGAACAAAAGAAATATCCACATGGAACTTACCATTCAGAATATTATTTAGATCAATACTCCATGTAAATGCTGCTCACAACTGAGCCATGTAGTATACAATGATTATATTTATTTTCTGGAATTACTGTGATTTCTCTGGAGTTAATTGTCTTGCTTTGTTTTATTTATTTGTTTGCTTGTTTTCTATGTACTGTTAATTGAGTTGTATAAACCTTTTCTCTTTATGCTCACAAAAATAAGTATTCTCTTAATTTCATTTTCTTGAAGAAGTATCTTCTGGAACCTAAGACCTGCTCCAGGCTGCACAGGGTCTGCTACATAGCTGTCTCTTTATAAATCTTCATTTATCACCATTTTGGAGATTCCCTCTCTTGTATGGGGTAATGTGTGTTCTAGAGCTCATGCTTTCTCTTTCTTGGTTTATTCCCTTGTTTTGATGGAGCACATCCTCTGGTAGCTTTTAAAGAAAGAATGCTTGGGAGAAAAAGTGTTTTGAGATTTTTTTGATGTAAACCTCTCAAAGTATAAAATTCAAGACTAGAAATTATTTTCTGTCAATTTTAAAGTGAACGCTTCATTGTTTTTTTGCCTCTGGTTTCTCTGTTGAGAAGTTTAGTGCCCTTTTGACTCACTCCCTTTTTATGGAAAATTTTTTTCTCTCTCTCTGTTTTCAGAATCGTCAATGTTTGAAATCTTCACAATTGTAGTTTTGGTGTGTGTATGCTTTCAGCCATTGTACTGGACACTCAGTGGGCTCTTGATGAGGAAATGCATGTCTTTTATCTTCAGGAAATTTTCTTGAATTATGTTGCTGATAATTTCTAATTTTTTTTTCTTTTATTTCTCTTGATTATATGTATGTTGAACTTCCTAGACTGATTCTCCAGTTTTCTTAGGTTTTCTCTCCCACTTTCCATCTGGTTTTTCTTCTTCCTTTTCTTTTTTCCCCCATATTCTTCCTTATCTCTCTGAAGTTATTACTGATAGATTTTTTGAAGCTTTTTCTTTCCCCTGCACACTCTGTTTCCTCCAAGGTGTTTTTTTGTTTTTGTTTATTTGGTATTTGTCTTTCATAATAGAAGTTTTCCTCATCTATCTTGTATCCTTAATTGCCAGTTCATACACAAAAAATGGGACATAGAAAGCATATTGAAAACCTTGTATTGTACGTATGATACATTGAGGGTGATTTGGCTGGAATAGTCTGTTGGATAAATTTCTGATGCTGATAACTTTAGTTTCTTTTTCTCTTGGGCTACTTGGATTCCTAGAGAAGACTCTTCCAACCTACTGCCAGAGAGTAAAACCCTGTCAGTGTTATGGGAGCTGAGTGAGAAAAGAAGCCTGGGGGTCTTACCATCTTGCATTTTACTTCATCCATCTGTTTTCAATATGATACATTCACACTCATTAGTGCCTATTGTCTGGCAATCCAGAGACCTTCTTTTTATCCTCTCTAGAGAATAAAGCTTTGTCATCTAGTGGAGAGTGTAGGAATCTGAAGACTTTTAAGCAAACCAATTTTAGCCTAACATTATCTCCTATTTTCTGAGATAGCTGAGGTTCTGAGGTAGGAATTGGGTTGCTTCTGGCTTTACCTGATGCCAGATAAGGATTCAGCTTTCCTTGTACTGTGATGTCAGTTACCACTTTTTCAACAGCTTTTTTTTGAGGCAGAATTTTGCTTTCGTTGCCCAGGTTGGAGTGCAGTGGCGCAATCTCGGCTCACTGCAACCTTTGCCTCCAGACTTCAAGTGATTCTCCTGCCTCAGCCTCCTGAGTAGCTGGGATTACAGGGGTGTGCCACAATGCCCTGCTAAGTTTTTGTATATTTAGTAAACATGGGGTTTCACCATGTTGGTCAGGCTGGTCTCAAACTCCTGACCTTGTGGTCCACCTGCCTCAGCCTCCCAAAGTGCTGGGATTACAGGCGTAAGCCACTGTGCCAGGCCTTGCTTTCTAACTTCCAAAAATTATTATTTTTTTGCTATTGTAGTGTCTTCCATCTTCACATTTGTCCTTATGGGCTTATGCCATCAAGCAAATCTCTGCATTGGCATTTCATTAGGAGAAATGAAATGGAGAAGAATCTGAAGCGTGAGTCCAGTCCACCATATTTAACAGAAAGTCTTCTATAGAGATTTCATTTACATTCCCCTAACTGCCCTTCGTTTTCTTTTTTTGCTAGGCTGACACTATATTGTGTCCTTTAACACTGGGATATCAATGTTGCATGCACATGTTTTCACTTTAGGATGAATAATTTCAAACTGGCTTCTTGCTTCAGTCCCTCAAACCTTCTTGCTTCAGTTCCTCTAACTGAGTCACTCCACTTATCTGTCAGGCATAACCCTACAGGTTTGAATTTTAACCTTGGACACAGCTTAGGATCAAACTGGAATTCGTCTAGGCTTCTCTTTTACTAGCCTCATCATAGCCTTCTCTTTCACTAGAGGAGTCAGAAGTGAGCTGTTCAAATTGATTCTGGTGTTACACTGTTGGCTCATTAATTGCATGTTTTACCTAGTGTGAATGTTAAAATCCTAGTTATAGGGCATTCACTTTTGCGTATTTTGGGATATTGTGTATTTTGGGACTCACTAGTAGGAAACTGGTTGAGGATATTCTGATTTTCTAGAATATTTATTTCAAAAGATACCTTCTTATGATAGAGGCATCACACTCAATACTACAGCTATAAATATAGTTATTTTCTGAACTGTATTTTTAAAGAGACATACTTGTCAATAGGAACATTTTTACCTTGGATAGCTGGTTATATAATATCATATTAACAAAACAAATAATATGATATCTAGAGAAATCTGTATAATCTTATAAAAATTATGATCAACTCTAGTACTTCCAGCCTGCAGAAATCTTGGTCCTTTGTATGACATAAAGTTGCCAAAAAGATATTCAGAGTGGTTTCATCTTAATATTTTCATATGTACATCAAAAGAATATGAATGCTTCCAAGATGTTAGTCTGTTTTGTTGAATTTCACAGCTTTGCATCCCGAGTCAGGAAGCTGTCATGGCGTTGTGCTGGTACACCGGTGCGGATGCCAGCATGTGCATATGCTGACACATATGCTAAACCAGGAGTCAAGGCTCTAGCACTCAGATGAATCTTAGACATCTCTCATCTAAATTCAGAGCCAAGGAGGTCCTTGCAGACAGGCTTTCCCTAAGCTTCCCCTCTGGCTATGATTTGAAATTAGTCATTTTAATCATAGGTTAACATCAGGGTCTGTGTAGTTAAGACATGAGAGTTGATAAATTTTCATAGCCTAAGGCTACAGTCTTTATTGCCAGAGCATGAGCCATGGAACATAGTTATTGTGGTAGGGAAGATTTCTGTTGGCTGGACATCTTTGTGGGTATCATTCCTTCCCAGTTCTCAGGTATTGATGTTATGATGAGGCTGTCTTCAACCTTTGGATCCGGAGGCAGGCACATGACCAAGCCTGGACCATCAAAGTGCTCATGCAGTTGATGGCAGTGATTGCTCAGGAGCCGGCACCAGACTCATCCGGCTTGTCTGAGCCTGCCCTGGAGCTTTTGCTGAAGCTGTCTGGGATAAGGTGCCATCTCTTTGTGCTGGGATTATCTTTGCTACTCGTGGGAGAGACAGTTCGAGAAAGAAGTCAATATAGAGAAAGCGGAACCAAGGGATGGAGGAAAGGAGGCAGATTTCAGATGATATTCTTTGTATCCCAGGAATATCTCAAATCAGGAATGTCCCCGGACTTCCTAGTTTTGAAAGTCCAATAAATTCTCTTTTTGAAAAGCTGGTTTAATTGGATTCTATACCTGCAATTGGAGAAGACTGACTAATATGGTTTTATTGGTCTTCACTAACTGTAATTTTTCTATAAACCACATATATTGGTCAGGTTTTAGATGGCAATCAAGTTGAATTATCTAACTGAGCTATCTGTATTGATGAGCTTAACTCAGTATTTTCTAAATCTCTACTTTGTACAGTGTAGACACCTGTAAACCGGCACTAACAAATTGATACTCAAACTGCAAATGGTCCGCTTGACAGATTGGCCACCTTTCAGGGTTTAGAGTCATCCCTTGTAAATGATTATGTAACTACCCATTTCATAAAGACACTGCAGTAAGTATTTCACATAAGTCCTTTAGGACCCTTGAATATACTTAATTGTAGCAGCAAAAGTTATTTTACTGTTTTATATGATGCTTGTTAATTTCTCTATTGATCAGAATGTAGTTAGAATTTTCTTAAACTTATCTAACTCTGAACTGATAGATCTAAATATATTTTTTCAGTATAAAATCTGAGAAAAATTCAGATAGGTTTATTCTGTTGTGTGTTCAAGTTACAAATATGACTTATTTATGAAATATTGATAGCTAGCATTCTAGGGTTTTGGCATGGTATTTAAAAAATATTTAAGGAGAAGAGTTCAAAAAATAAATCCAATATTAAATTATGTAACATAACACATTCTTAATGAGAACTGTTAGGGTTTCCAAAGAATATGCATACAAAAGAATCAAATATATTTCAGATATTAATTGACTTGGTAATTCCTCTTCCAATTTCTCTTTCTTTCTTTCTTTTCTTTTTTCTTTTTTTTTTTTTTGAGATAGAGTTTTGCTATTTTTGCCCAGGCTGGAGTGCAGTGGTGTGATCTTGGCTCACTGCAACCTCTGCCTCCTGATTCAAGCAATTCTCCTGCCTCAGTCTCCTGAGTAGCTGGGATTACAGGTTGTCCGCCACCATGCCCAGGTAATTTTTAGATTTTTTGGTAGAGACAGGGTTTCACCAAGTTGGCCAGGCTGGTCTCAAACTCCTGACCTCAGGTGATCCACCTGTCTCAGCCTCCCAAAGTGTTGGGTTTACAGGCGTGAGCCACCATGCCCAGCCCAATCTCTCTTTGTATATAACACATTCTAGAGCTCTTCTTTGTCTAAATTAAGTTGGTCCTCTGTCCTCCCACCTTATTATTCTTTTATAAAGACAGCTTTATAGAGATAGAATTTATGTATCATAAAATTCACCCATTTATGGTGTACAATTCAGTGGTTTTGATTTCATTATTATTATACAGAAAGTAAACGACATTGTTTATTTTCTTCATTGCACTTATCAAAATTTGTAGTTACCTATTTACTTGTTTATTTATTGTTTATGCAACATAATCCCAATTTTGTGAGAAAAAAATAGTGTTTGCACTGGAAAGACGAAGACCAAAAGAAATAAAGGATTATGGAGAGTTTTATTTTCTTTCTTAAAATTTTCTGTATTTTCCAAAATTTCTTACTTCTTTTTATCAGAAAATATACATTACTTTAAAAATAATCTCTAAGTATAACAATATGGGTGAATCTTAGCAATGTAATATTAAGCTAAAAGAAGTTACAAAGAGCACACACAACATGCTAATACTTTTATATATCATATGTTGGTTTATACATCAAAACCAACCAAAATGAAAACATTATTTATTTATTTATTTTTGAGATGGAATGTTGCTCTTGTTGCCCAAGCTGGAGTGCAATGGCACCATGTCGGCTCACTGCAACTTCTGCCTCCTGGGTTCAAGTGATTCTCCTGCTTCAGCCTCTGGAGTAACTGGGATTACAGGCATGCGCCACCATACCCGGCTAATTTTTGTATTATTATTATTTTTTTAGTAGAGATGGGGTTTCACCATGTTGGGCAGGCTGGTCTTGAACTCCTGACCTCAAGTGATCTGCTCACCTTGGCCTCCCAAAGTGCTGGGATTACAGGTGTGAGCCACCATGCCTAGTCAAAAATATTATTTTTTTTGAATGAATATAAATGCAATAAAACTATACAAAACAAAAGCAAGGGAATACTGAACATAGGATTTAGAATGACTGTTATTTCATGTGGGTGGAGTCAAGAGAATGGGATTGAGGAACCATATAATTAGGCAGAGGTTATTGTTAAGGACCTAGTTTTTTTTTTTATCAGTTCTTTTAACATTATTAAAATGAAAGGTAGATAAATAGATACAGCCCATATTTTATAAACATATTGTCTCCTTATTCGAGTTGACCGTCTTGTGGATTTCAGCAGGTTTTGCAAGTAGATTCCATCACTAAAATGTGCTGGTGTCACCAGGGCCAGACCTACAGACCCAGTACCATCCAATGATATCTCTGAGTCCTTCTTTCCCCGGGAAGAGGAATGTGAGATGGAGCAGGGCCCAGTCATGTGGCATCTCAACTTGCAACTGTGCTGATGATTGGGTGTCCATCCAATCAGCTGGAACACTGCTTGGTTGTTACGCGTTTTCAGAATTTTCCCCAGCATGGGCAAAACCACCAAGCTCATTCATTATCAGGCCAATCAGCTGCATCCACATGCAGCAGCACACCTATCATCAACTTGGACTAAGAGCAATGACTACACAGAGGGGGAGAAAAGGACATGGTTGTAGGTTCATGGAGTAGCACCTTTTCTGATGATCAGTTCGATTTCAGTGTGAAGAATTTTAAGTCAGAAATGGCCTCCACATTTTGTGCGCTCCTGATGGCTGTGCAGCCCTATTTGCACAGTCTTTCCTGATGCCACATGTGTCATCACGTCTTGCCTCTGCTACTCATTTGAAACACATACTTTAGATGAAGAGGATTTCTGAGGAGAAGAAGTAGAAAGATGCCCTTTAATAAAGACTTCCAAATATAGAACAAGGTGTTTGGAATGGTTCTCAGAGAACTCCCCACTCAGTGCTCCTCACTACACAGGCCTAAGACGCAGGCCCTGAGGGATTGAATGTATTGCAGGCCCCCCGGAGGTCACCAGGCCTCTGACCCCTTGGCTCCCTTCCCAGCCCACTTTCCACTACATCATACTTGTGGCATGTTCTACATGTAGAAAAATGTGGTTTATAGCCTCCCCTGTTATCATTTATTTCATGACTTTAACACTGCCTAATTTGAAAAAGAATTTAAAATAGCTTACCAAATTATAGTACCCTAAAATATAGAAAAAAAACGTCAAAAGGGCAGAAACCTCTGGGAGGCAAGAGCCTGGGCTGACTTGGTTTCTCTGGTGGAGCATTATGGGTGTCCCAGTCTCCAAGGAAGTGAAAGTTGGAGAGTATCTTCCTCTGTGTCAAAAAATAGTGAAAGCCTGCGAAGCACAAATGCAGCAGAAGCTCACTTCACCTAACAGAAATACTACTAAGTCGCCTAATGTCAAAAGAAATCCCATGTTGTATTGGATACATATCTAGGGTCTGCAGACTTGAAGAAGAGAAGTCATGTTTGATTTTCTGAAAACTTTGCAGCCTGAGGGGCCAGGGTGCCAGGGGCATCTGACAGGGAAGCCCTTGTCATACATGGGGGAGGGCATAAGAGGAAAAGAAGTGCTAAGAATAAAGCCCCTCCCTTTTAGAGGCTAGTGCTAATGGAACTGGCTCCAGTCTGCCCTCCCCTGTTATTTTTATTTATTTATTTATTTGAGACACAGTCTCACTCTGTCACCCAGGCTGGAGTGCAGTGGTGTGATCTCGGCTCACTGCAAGTTCTGCCTCTTGGGTTCAAGTGATTCTTGTGCCTCAGCCTCCCGAGTAACTGGGATTTAGCGCCACCACACTCACCTAAGTTTTATAGTATTAGTAGAGATGGGGTTTTGCCATGTTGACCAGGTTGGTCTTGAACTCTTGGCCTCAACTGATCTTCCCACCCCAGCCTCCCAAAGTGCTGGGATTATAGGCATGAGCCACGGTGCCCGACCCCCTTCCCTGTTATTGAGACTTAACTACAGACCTGGGAGAGAAACGCAGAAAGGGAGGAAGTGCATGGCTGGAGTTAACTAGATAAAACTACAAGATGTACTGGTAAGTGGTGGAAACAGGTGTTTGGTTATAAAGAGTGGTATCTGCTGTTGTGCTGGGCTTCACGTGATTTATGTCCTCTCTGGTGAGCCCCGCTAATAAGACAGTAGGGCTTTGCTAGAACTGGTATATTCTCAGGGTAGTAATGGCCTCTTACTCTGAGTCCTGGGAATCTCTGGGTCTCTTCCTTTTTTAATAACAAGAATTATTCCAATAATATTTTTTGACCCTGTGGTATTTATAGATAGTATTTGCTTTTTGGTTTAATTCTCAAGATAAAGTTTATACCTTAACTGGGTCCTTTGAGGGTGTTATTCTAAAGGGGAGTGTGATATGGGAATTTTAGGCTGTTTTTCAGGATAGCGAAGAAAGTAGTTTTTGGAGAAGGAACTTTGAAGCCACAGCACGCAGTCCCCAGCTTCTTCTACTTTGCAGAAAGCATTCTTGGGAGAGGGATGTGGATGGTGCGTGTTCTTTCCTAAGGTGGTCTTGCTACTCAAGTACGAGAAGTTCTTTTGCTTCTTGGTTTGTGTGTTTTATTTTTTTGAGACAGAGTTTTGCTCTTTTTGCCCAGGCTGTAGTTCAATGGCACGATCTCGGCTCACTGCAACCTCCGCCTCCCAGGTTCAAGCAATTCTCCTGCCTCAGCCTCCTGCGTAGCTGGGATTACAGGCACGCGCCGCCAGGCCCAGTTAATTTTGTAATTTTAGTAGAGACTGGGTTTCACGATGTTGGTCAGGCTGGTCTTGAACTCCTGACCTCAGGTGATCCACCCACCTCGGCCTTCCCTAAGTGCTGGGATTACAGGCGTGAGCCACCAAGCCTGGCTGGCTTGCGTTTTTTAATAACCTAATAACTCTAGGTGAATGAAACCTTTTTGTACATTTTCAGAAATCTCCAAGGTTTGGATTATGCCAGGATGTCAGCTTTTTACAGACTGAAGCTGAACCGCCTGTTGTGAAGGAGCCCCAAAATATATAACATCATTTCTCTGTTAACACTAGTTTGCCAGGCTCTAGACCTACTGTTCACAGTGGCATCAATCTTGGAGAAGATCCACACCTTAGAATTGTTTGGTTTGGTTGTCCTGTTGGGACCTTCGCTGAGTCTTATACAGGGGTTCTTACAGTGTGTCTGAGGTGTGTTCCGCAACAGGCCCTGGGTGCAGAAATTATATTTGCAGCCAGATAATTCATAATTTGCTGCATATGGCCAGTCTTTTTTAGCAGCTTTCTTTCTTTTGCATTTTGCCACACCCACTCCCAATTTACTGTTAGCTGCCCTCCTGGTACCTTCTCACCACAAGGGACTTATATTAGTAGGCAGATATCTGTAGACTCAGAGTGAGACAGAGAGGGCCCAATTGCATTACCTCCTGTTTCATTTTAATATTATTATTTTTTACATTACTGTTCCTTAACCACTGTATATTAAACATCAAATAGAATTCAGGGGTGCCAGAGAGAGGAATCTACATTCCTTGATGACTATGCTGGAACAGGAGTGAAGGGAGCACAGGAGTGGCTCGGGCTACAGTCTGCAGTTCTACAGAGAAGCATGTAGAACAGAGGGTTGAGGCGAGAGGCTGAGTGGCACAGATGAAAGAACATGGTGTTTTGGAGTTGGACAGACCTTAACTGAAATGCTAACTCGGCCACTGATCAGTTATGTGGTCTTGGGCAGGTTATCTGGTGCCTCCAAGCTTCAGTGACCTTTGCCTTATCTGTAAGCTGGACTTGGAAGATTGTTATGGTAATCAAGTGGAATAATAGATAGATAGTAAGACTTATAGTTCCATATAAGGCACTTCATAAATATTATTTTCTCTTTACTTTCATTATGAGGGAATGAGAAAAAAAGCCAAAGACATAAAAATCCCCATGTTCTATTAATAACAGCTTCCATTTTTCTTTTCCATATTTTTATAATGCTTTAAAAGATGTGGGTAATTGTTTCAGCATTTAATCTTTCCACTGAATTAATTACATTTATGACAATCATATTTTAATTTTGAGTATGTCAGTGGAACTATTAATTTATTTGAATGAATTTACAACATGGCCAGATATTTTTTTCACCATTAACTTGGTGGGGATAGAAAACTATGCTGCCTGTCATAGATTTATCTTGCTTTAATCATATTTTAATCAAAACAAATTCCTTAAAAGTCTAGATAAGGGTCCCCCTAGAGGAAAGGAGTAAGATTTTCTCTGAAAATCATTTTTAAGCCTGATGGTTTATCAGCCTGGTTGACTCCCACTTCTGCTCTCAAGTGTTAGCAGAGAAAGCTTGGTGGACATTTTTTTGGAGGGGTTGGAGGCTTGGGAGGAATGCCTAGTGGTGGAGGAGAATAAATGAGATTAGAAATTTCTTTTTCCAAAGAAAGCAGCCATTCTGCACATCTGGAGACAGTGCAGTCATTTGTTTGGTTCCCAGATGCTTTGCAGTCCACACTTCTGGGAAGACCCCTCCTGCTGAGTCTTCATTGCCTTCAAAGGGATTTCTTTCTCAGCAAGGTAATAACATTCACTGCCATAGCCTCTCCCGATTAATGCTTTAAGATTGATTTCTGGTCCTGCCTGGCAGACAGGCACTGAATTTCCCATTTAGTACTCTCAGGTTTTAAACATTCAAAATGGCAGTAAATAAAACACATCCCTTTCAACATCCCTGTTTTCCCCTCAGCTCACAGCTTAGGAGTTTAAGTTAACTTTTTTGTTATAAATGGGGTTTGAGATGAACAAGGAAAGCTCCCTTACAGTTCTTTTTATGATTTGTTTCTTATTATATTAAAAAATTTGGGCTGGGTGTGGTGGCTCATGCTTGTAATCCCAGCACTTTGGGAGGCTGAGGCAGGTGGACCACCTGAGGTCAGGAATTCGAGTTTAGCCTGAACAACATGGTGAAACCCTGTCTCTACTAAAAATACAAAAATTAGCTGGGCATGGTGGCAGGCTCCTGTAGTTTCAGCTACTTGGGGGACTGAGGCAGGAGAATCACTTGAACCTGGGAGGCGGAGGTTGCAGTGAGCTGAGATCACGCCATTGCACTCAAGCCTGGGTGACAGAGTGAGACGTTGTCTCAAAAAAAAATTGTTATTTATTTATTGGAGAGGAGGTCATGGACAATAGTTGCAAAGAATAATTCTAAGCACAGGTAGTGGCAGATGAAAAACACTTTAGCAATTAGTATTTTCCACTTAATGTTTTAAAACAGAAAAAAATGATCTCCAACTGCTGCTAATATTACTAAATAAGAACAGGCTGAAAAAATCTTGCATACAAAAAAATCTCACTCTGGGAAAATCTTCACCCTTCTCATTCTTGGTTATAATAAGACAAAGCAGTAGCCCTTTTAGTTTGTGTGTACTGATATGAATTTCTCCATGAAAAATTTATAAAAGCTATTAAATAAACACATGGGCAGCTGTAAGAACCCTAACGCTATGAAACTCACAATTTAGATCCACCTATCATGTAAATTAAACATTCCTTGGAATGTTATAGGTATGAAACAGTTTAAATAGGACTGTTTATATTAGAATGAGATAAAGACTGACATTCAAAAGTTATTAACGAACATGTGTCTTCCTTTCTATGGACATTAGATAATAATTTTTTTTAATTTAATATTTTAAATTAATGAATTGTATATATATATATGGGGTACATTGTGATGTTTTGATATGTGAGTACAATGTGGAATGATTAAATCAAGCTGTTTAGCATATCTATCACCTCAGTTATTTAAAGTAACTAGAAAAAATGTGTAGAGATATTTAAAATTTACTGTCTTAGTTCTTTTGAGATCTGTAATACATTATCATTGACTATAGTTGTCCTGCTGTGCAATAGATCTCAAGAAATTTTTCCTCCTAACTCAAACTTTGTCCTCTTCAACTAACTTCTCCTTGTTCCCCATTCACCCCCCCAGCCCCCAACCTCTGACTATCATCATCTAGTAAGAATGGTTGACACTTAGAATTTGAAGAGGTAATTTGAATGACATGAAGACTTGATAGTTATTAATATTTTATCACAAATGTATTATTTCTTTACATATATGATTTCAAAGCTTTGTCATATTCTTTAGTTACATGTCTTATGCACAGATGTTTAGTTTATGGGAGTGTAACTTAATGAAAACTAAGAGCAAACATAATTTCATTTATCGAAATTTACTTTCCCTAAGAATATTGAGAATTTTATTTCCTCTCAACTAGAGGTGGGAGGATGAGGAAATCAAAACAAAACAACTCTGGCCTGCTAAGTTCCTGAAGATCAAAGCTGCCATCTTGAGGAGTATCACCTGTCAACTCAAACAAGGAGGGACCCTCCAGCTAAGGCCCAGGACTCCTTTGTTTGGCCTAGAATCCTATTCTTTAATTTTGCCCTCAGGCCACATCTAGGGCACTCTAACTGCCCCCATCAGTCTGTCCCCAAGCTACAGGGCAAAGTCCCATGGGATCCACCCTGAAACCCTAGGTTGGGAGATAAGACTGCACCCAACATGCAAAACAGTCTTCTCAGATCACATTATGCCTGAACACCTGAGAGCTTAGGGAAAGGACAAAGTAAAAAGGTAGCCTGAAGGCAGTTAATATCAAGGTAAAGCTCCCAGAATATATTTAAAGTCGGCCTGAGCTATCAAAGTGATTGGAGCCACTAAAATAATTTATGGCTTCATAGGAGTTTTCTTGAAAAGCACAAGTTCCAAAAGCAAGGCTGAAGGCAGTCTAGTGTGTCTGATGATTCTCTGGACACATTGTAAAGCACCACAGCAGTTAGTGCCAGGGTGAGAAACACAGCACTTTTTTTGAGTTATATCTGGCTCTTTAAAAGCATGATTTTGGGGGAACGACAGAAGAGGAGATCAAAATCTCCCTCCTTGTTTCAGTGGGAGAGCAGAGAAGAAATATTGGTCAAGGTGCCCATGGATGGAAGAAAAGGCGGTGGGTGGAGGGGAGTGGTGAAGCACATAGAGGGGCAACTGCCTTGAGAAAAGGGAAACTTTGTCAGAGATGGAAAAATTAAGATTTGAACTGGGGGAATTTATTTTGTTTTTTAATCTTTGTATGACTTTCTTTTATATACCTACCCATTTCCCAAAATGATTTGAGATGAATTGTTTCCATCCAGACCAGTCTTGGAATAGGATTGCCCAGCAGGGCCCAGGGTCTGGCACTCTCTCCTTGGCCCTGAGGCCACATACCTGGGGTAAGTGATGAATCCAGGCCAGAGGTAGGGGTAAGGTGGGGAGAGAAGGGATGGTACTACTGGCTGGTGCTAAAGGCTCTCATCTACTGGGCCCATAAAGTTTGAGTGTATTTGCATGCATGGTGCATGCAAATACATGTGTATGTGTAGGACAGCTGGTGGGAACCAGCTCCTTCCTTCTTCCACACATTCTCCCAGGTCTCTGGGCTGCCATTTTGGGCAATGCCTCACCTGTATTTGTTCTTCCCCCACTGTGGAACACCTCTGCCTTCTGTTTATTGCTGTTTTCTCTGGTTGCAATTTTGGTTCCATTGAATAAAATTGGCCTTAATTTTCATTTACATGAGATTTTACCTCATGTAAATAGGGGGCGCGCGCGCACACACACGTATTTATGTATGTGTATATAAATATGCATTTGTATGGGGGAGATGTACCTAGTGATTCCCTCTTCATTTTACCCCTGTGAGAGAAGATCCCAGCTGTTTCCTAGCTTAAATTTATCAGGGAGGTAAATGGACACTCTGTGGGTTTAGATAAGGTGTAGGGTCAAGTAGATGTCATTTTTTCTTTTATAACTTGCCATTCTCATTAGGGGCTGGAATAATGTCATGAGACCATAGTCTTTCCTTATGTTGCTAAGAAGGGGAAGCATAACAAATCTACTAGCATTAATTTATATTAATTTATATACCATGTTGATTCAATATAAATCTTTGTGGATCTTGAACCTTAAAGGAGTAACTCTTATGATGGAAGAGTTAGGCTAGGTGGAGAGCGTTCAGTGTCCTTTAGTCACTCATAGTAGTTATTACCTGTTGATCCCAAGAAACTGGTAACACTTTAGAGAGAATAGTTGTCATGTTGAGTTTGAATTATCTGTAGCTATTCAGATGAATATGTGGATAGATAGTTAGTAGTACAGTTGTGAAGATTGAGAAGGCAGGTGAGGTCCAGAGGTGGGAAATTTGTGAAGTATCCAGAGGGGTTCGTAGTGAAGCAATGAACATTTACAAGATTACAGAGGGAGAAATGAGAGGAGAAGTTGCCTAGAGTGAACTGGGATAGAAGCATGAGCTGCACAGATGCAGAGACCATTCGGCTCTTGAAAGGAGAAAGAACACCAATGAAAAGTGAGGCATTGCTTTCCTCACACTTCCATTTTTCCTGGAGTGCACAATGTCGCCTGTGTATATGTTGAGGTCTTTGCGTTTGAAGCGTGAATATTGGAGTTTAGCCCTTACTGCATATGTTTATTATGTGAGATTTGTTTTATTATTTATTTATTTATTTTTTGAGGGGGGAGGAGGGGAGGAAGGCAGGGAGGGAGGGAAGGAGGAAGGTAGGGAGGAGGGAAGGGATGAAGGTAGGAAGGAAGGGGGGGAGGAGGGAGGGC
>CAUYOR010181621.1:0-19524 GCA_963573925.1 Callimico goeldii
CGTCCCGTGTGATTCTTCCACTGGAAATCTGCTCCTTGAGAGACCAGAATTTGTCTGAAAGTGTGGTTTCCTCTAGTTCTCCGCGCCTTCCCTGAGAGCTAAAATCCCGAGATGTTAGCGGTCGGCCATCTTGGATCAAGAGCCCCACACAATGTTCTTGACCCACTCTGCTGACTCCATGTCTCAGTGACTCCATTCCCAAAGTGTTAATCAAGCATTCTGCCATTTATTTTTAAAATAAGATTGGATGAGAAAGTGATTTCAACACAATGGATGATAAAGGGCTATCAAGACCTTATGCTCGTGCACCTAATTTGATTTTAACCTCAATGCCCTTCAATGATAGACTGGATAAAGAAAATGTGGTACATGGACACCATGGAATGTTATGCAGCCATAAAAAACAATGAGATCATGTCCATTGCAGGAACACGGATGGAACTGGAGGCCATTATCCTTAGCAAATGCATACAGAAACAGAAAACCAAACACCACATGTTCTCACTTATAAGTGGGAGCTGAATGATGAGAACACATGGACACATAGAGGGGAACAACGCACTGGAGCCTTTTAGAGGGTGGAGGGTTGGGAGGAGGGAGAGGATCAGAAAAAACAGCTAATGGGTAGTAGGCTTAATACCCAGGGGATTACATGGATTTGTACAACAAACCCACATGATACAAGTTTACCTATATAACAAACCTGCACATGTATCCCTGAACTTTAAATTAAAAAAAAAAATTCATGCTCTAGTGTTCCAGGCTATTTTTACCTTGGAAAATAGACTCAGTCATTTTTAAAAGACAAAAGTCCAATTGTTTGCAAAGCAAAGTCCATGCAGGAAAATGCAATGTTAAGGTCACATACCTGAAAACTTCTCCCTGAGGATTATTTTTTGAGAACTGCCACCTATATATGCAGCAGTTCTCAGATCTTTCAGTCTCGGCATCCCTTTACCATGTATGGAGAACCCCAAGAACTTTTGTTTATGGAAATTAAATAAGAAATTGAAAGAGAAATTTTTAAATTTTTCCCCATTAAAAAAACCAAAATAACTGTAACAAAGATATTACATATTAACACAAATGACATAAAGTTTATTTTAAAAAATAACTATTTTCCAAAACCAAAGAAAATTTGCAGTGTCATTGTTTTACATTGTTTGCAAATCTTACATGATATCTTTATGAAATACCTTGCTTAATTGAAGACAGCTGGATTTTCCTATCTGCCTCTGCATTTAATCTGTTGCCTTGTGTTGTTTTGACTGAAATAGCCGAAGAAAACTTGGCTTCGCACAGATATCGCTGAAGAAAGAAGGACCTTGCAGACACTCTGAAAGCCATACTTTGAGAATTGTTGACGTGATGATATATCTATACATATGATACAGCTTCTCACTGTATAATTCAAATCCAGGTTGTGTTCTTACTTCAGCAGAGCTTCTCTAATGGGCCTTGAAGGACGAAATCCTGAGCTTGAAAGCTGTCTCCATCACTCTGGCTATGTGTTTTTGGACAAGATTCTTTATTCCATCTGTTACTGAAGTTGTTGGGAGGACCTAAGAATGCCTGACCCATAGGTGATACAGTAGGCACTTCATAAATGTTCATTTTCTTTCTTTTTCTCTCACCGTTCTGTATGGTAGACACACTGACAGCGGTAAGTTAACTTAAGCATACCTAATAATGACCCTGCATGGCCAATGCAGCTGAATGTGTGTTTGGAGTTCCAAGCTAAGGAATTTGGGAGTGGCCAACCCAGAGATTCATTCCTTATCTATAAGGAACATCTAAGCCCCAGGGCCATCCCATCCCATAAAACATGGGTGTATAGGGGATGGAAGCCCTTTGTTTTGGGTTTAATGAAGGTTGCCAGGTGGTGGTTGTTAGAGGGAGGGTGCTAAGTGAAAAATGCTGTATAAACCACATGCTCTTTGCAACCAGTTGTGGTTCCACCCATGCCCACTGCTACTGGACTGTAGATAAGGGGGTTCTCCTGTACCACCACTGCCACTGGACTGTAGGTAAGTGGGTTCTCCTGTACAGTCACCACCACTGGACTGTAGGTAAGGGGGTTCTCCTGTACCACCACTGCCACTGGACTGTAGGTAAGGGGGTTCTCCTGTACAGTCACCGCCACTGGACTGTAGGTAAGACAGTTCTCCGGTACAGTCACCACCACCAGGCTGTACATTAAGGCAGTTCTGTCTAGCCCACCACCACTGGACTGTAGGTAAGGTGGTTCTCCTTTCTGGCCCACCACCACCGGACCACCTTGTTTGTAAGCTTCCTGCTAATGAAACCATGTCTCATTTGTTGGCTCTGGGTCTCTTCTTCGGCCTCTTCAACTTGGTGCCATCTCTATTGAAGCTAAAAGGAGTCTGACAGGACACTTTCTGGGACAATTAATTTCACGTGTTAGTGTGACTGGGCCACAGATGCCCAGAATCTGGTTAAACATTATTCTGGATGTGTCTGTGTGGGTGTTTCTGGGAGAGGTTAGCACCTGAATTAGTGGACTGAGTAAAGTAGATTGCCCTTCCCATATGGGTGGGTTTCATTCAGCCCATGAGGGCCTGAACAGAACAAAGAGGCAAACAAAGGAGGAATTCTCTCTCTCTTCTAGACTGCTTCAGCTAAGACATTGGTCTTTTCCTGCCCTTGGTCTGTGACTTACACCATCAGCACTCCTGGTTCTCAGGCCTTTGGACTTGGACTGGAATTGTATTCATACCAACAGCTTTTCTGCATCTCCAGATTGCAGAGAGCAGATAGTGGGACTTCTCAGCCTCCATAATTGCATGAGCCAATTTCTTATAAACTTCATGTGATAGATAGACAGATAGAGCATATTCTATTGGTTCTATTTCTCTGCAGAATCCTGATAAATACACCTTTTCTTTGCCTTTTTTCCTCTGCTAATGTTCTGATTACTAACAAAACACAACTCTTGTCATGCACATTTATTTAGTGGCAGGCATTTGTGGTTTGCTGCCCACTCTCTACACCTGTTCCTTCTGGTTACAGAGCCACGTTTTCAGTTGAGAAGTCTGGATGGCATTGTCCCAGTTCCAACCAATAGACCAAGATAGTCTTACTTTAGTCAAGATAGACCATCTGCCTGGCAAGATGATTTTTCTTTGAACCAAGCCAAAGAAAAGTTATCACTCTTCTTTTGGAGTTGGTAGTGGGAGGACAAGAGCAGAGGGATGTAGGTTGCTTCACCTTCTTAGCCCATGAAAGAAGTCACTGGGTAAAAGCAGCTGGCACCTACAGAAAGCACAGATGAGACAGAAAT
The DNA here is from genome assembly GCA_963573925.1 of Callimico goeldii. Lineage (NCBI taxonomy): Eukaryota > Metazoa > Chordata > Mammalia > Primates > Cebidae > Callimico > Callimico goeldii. Next base: position 3,302 of record CAUYOR010181621.1, read on the forward strand.
CTCGTGGATATTGTTAGAGGTTTAAAGCAGGCTCTACCCAAATCAGAACTGCTGTAGGCTTCCAGTTACGTGAGCCAACACGTGGTTTCTGCCAAGTCTACTTTGACTTGAGTTTTCTATGACTTTCATCATGCAGAATCCTAACTGATATACTCTCCAATACAGAATCTTTCCTGAATTGCTTCAGTGGCATCTCCTACACTTGGTACCTCAGTAAATAAACTTGAGCTGGAGCTGATGGAGCCATCCAGCCACTACCAATACCCACATGTGGAAAAAAACTGTGAGATGAGGAAGAGAGAATCCCATCCTAACAACAGTGTTTGAGCTGCTAAATCCATGTTAGTCTGATGCCCTGCACTCTTCAATTACGCGTATGCATATGCTGATTTGGGCTCATTTTTCTGTTACCCGCAACCAAAAGATTTCTAACCAAGACACTGGCAATGCCAGGGACTCTCACATGGTAGTGAATGATTCGTACAACGATTAATGCCTCAAGCACTATGTAAAAATACTCCTGGACCATTGTGCTAATATCCTAATACTTGACTTTAGCATGGGAAAGGTTGAGAAAAACAAGTTTTGTTCGGCATGGCTTAATACACAACCTACTCCCCTTACTTCTGTATTTTCCTTAGTTGCTATCACACTGCACCGTGGGCCTGGAACATGATAATTTTGCAGACTCTAATATATACGTTGATATACCTTGCCCCTTTTCCAATTTTCTAGCAAGTCTCCTAAGATTTTCTTTTCCAAGTGACTGGAATTTCCTGAGTGATATTTGTTCCCTCAGCCTCACTATAAGCAGGGATGCATTTAGAAAATTCTGATGCATGGAAGGTATTTTTGAAACTTGTAATCTACCGAGAGAAAATATTCTGCCACATTTCAGCTAAGCTACTCCCACAGGGCCAGGATCAACTAAATGCAGAGAATTGCCACTTTACATTTCCAACTTAAACTATTCTGCCTGGTCCTCAGCTTGAAGCATATTTCCCAAAAATAAAGAAGAAAGAAGCTTCTTAGGAGCACCTCCCAGGTCTCCCCTGGTGTGGACAGTCTCCTGGCTTCAGCACAAACCTAGCCTAAGGAAATGGAAGTAGAGTTAGCCCGAATAATAGATAATTGGGCCATGGAGATACATCAGGACTGAACTGGATGTTGCATCTGAATTATTTGACTTGATCCACACATCACACTCAATAGATAATTGTCAATTTCCCACTTCCTTTTGCACTGTGCTTTCTCAGACCCCACATTAAAAGGAAGCTGATCCTCTCTCTCCATCCCTGACATACCACCCTCCTGCCAACTGTGGGAGGATCCTGGCTTTGTACGGCCTGAAGTTTACACCATTTGGGGTCCCTCTTTCAGAATACAGAATTAAAAATAAAATATTGGAAGTGTCCTATATAAGACAGCAGTCCCTCGGGTTTAAGTTTCATCAGCTCCATGGGAAATCCAGCACTGCCCCTATCCAAGAAGGGGTGGGAGCCTAAGGCATAGAGCACCTTGCAGCTATAGCTACTTCACAAATGCCTTTGACTACCAAGGAATAGGGCTTCATCTGCATTGCTATACCTTTCTCTCTGCTCTATCTTGGCTTTTGCACAGAAGAAAGAGATATTACTCTGCTTCTCTTGGAAACTAACCATTAGGAAATTCTCAAAACCTGTAGCAACACTCAAGAAAATTCTAGAATGTTCCATGTGAAAGAAACATTAACGACTAAATTATTAAAACTTCTTGCTTTCTAGATGAAGAAACAAGACTAACAACATGCCAAAGGCTGTGCTTTAGCAGAATGTCTAGTCCAGAGGACTAGAACGTAGGTCTTTGCTTGAAAAGAAGCATGCAGGAGTCACAGCCCACCCACAGCACCCCCATCTGTACTCTCGCTCACGGCCCAGCCCTGTCTTTCAATGATCGCAATGGAAGAGTAACTCTTACTTACACATTCTGTGGAGGTGATCACACAAATCTGCTCTTTGGGAGAGAAACAAGCGTATTTTAAAGTGTCGTAACCAGTTTGAATATCAGCCTAACCATTTGTTAGCTGTGTAAGGTAGGGATCAGTTACTTAATCATACTGATCCTTTTGTGTCTTCGTTTGTGAAATAAAAATGGTGCACCTGCTTGGCAGGGCTGCAGTGTGGATGTCAGCCGTTTCCTGCAGTGCCTTTCATTCCAAATGCAGACCATGCAAATGTATCTGCCTCAGGTCCTTCCCAAAGACCCCTGAATAAAGGTATAGAGCTGCAGAAAGGAATTTATCATAAAAGTGAAGAGAACAGGACAGTCGCCAATAAGAGAGTTCAACCAATTTCAACACATATCTGAAACATGGAACATAGATAGGGATGGGCAGACAGAAGAAAGAGGCTCAGGAAGCCACTACATTTAAGGGAGAAAAAAAAGGATTAGGATGGAGTCTGCCCAGCAGAACCTCAAGTCCTAAAGAGGGCTCTAGGTCCAGAGTCGGAAGATTTTACCCAGATGGGAGTGAGAGGTGTGGGGTTAATGGGATATCTCTAAACGCTGCATGTGCACCAGCCCAAATCCTCATCTTCCCCTCCTCTTCCCTCCCTTGTTTTCAGAAAGTAAGTTTTCCTTGGAGTAAAATAGCAACACTTCTGCAAAGCCAGTAAACAAATTGTCTGAGGAAAGCTATAATGCTTTACTAGGGGGATTGACTCTGACATCTTTGATATGGTTTGGCTGTGTCTCCCCCCAAATCTCATCTTGATTTATAGATCCCATAATCCCCACATGTCATGTGAGGTGAGGTAACTGAATCATGGGGGCGGGTTTTTCCCAGGCTGTTCTCACGATAGTGAGTAAGTCGCATGAGATCTGATGGTTTTATAAAGGGCAGTTTCCCCAGCACACGCTCTTGCCTGTGGCCGTATAAGATGTACCTTTGCTCCTTCTTCACCTTCTGCCGTGATCTGAGGCCTCCCCAGCCCTGTGGAACTATGAGTCCATTAAACCTCTTTTTCCTCATAGATTACCCAGTCTCGGGTATTTCTTCATAGTAGTACAAGAACGGACTAAAACAATACCTGAATAAGACCTTCCCGTACATGAAGTGTGCCACCTTCCCAATGAGGAGATCTTGCACATCCCCGCGATGGATGAAACCCAAACCAACCACCCAAAGTTTTTTCATAGATGCAGACATACAACCAAGGACCACCAGATCTAGAAAAAGAACACAGCAACAATAACAACAAAAGACCAAGATAACTAAGCAAAAATAACTAACCCAAAGGAAACAGAAGAGACACTTTTAAACAATCCATTTATTATAGAGATCAAAGATACTATTATGTCCAGAAAATAAGAAGAAGCTATGAAAAAGGAACAATCAGAAAACAAGAAATACATTTTTAAGAATTCAAAGTAAAATTGCTTGGATTAAAAAGAAAAGTCAAGTTTCTAAAATAAAGTTGAGAAACTCTCCCAGAACATACACATGATAAGATAAATAAGATAGGAGACTGGAAATTCATTCAGGAAATCTAACATTTAACTAACACGAGACTGAAAAAACTACCAGCAGAAAGAACAGAAACCAGTAATATTTTAATAGATCACCTCAAGGAAGAAGGAAGAAAGAAATAGAGCAGGCTGGGTGCAGGGGCTCACGCCTGTCATCCCAACACTTTGGAAGCCCAAGGCAGGTGGATCAGTTGAGAGTTTGAGACCATCCTGGGCAACATAGTGAGTCACCGTCTCTACAAAAAAAATTAAAATATTAGCCGAGCATGGTGAGGCACACTTGTGGTCCCAGATACTTCACAGTCTGAAGCAGGAGGACCACTTGAGCCCAGGAGTTCAAGGCTGCACAGTCACTGCACTTCAGCCTGGATGACAGAGCAAGACCCTGTCTTAAAAAAAAAAAAAAAAAGGAAGCAAAGGAGCAAGAAGGCTGCTGAATTGAGTCTCCAGCTCAATTCAGCTTAGGAGTCTCAAACTCTTAGATGCCATTTACATTGTTACCATTGATACCATTCCTATTGTTACCATATACAGGTATTACAATTGACGCTTGAACAATGGAGAGACTAGGGAGACCAATCCCCTGACAGAGTTCAAAATCCACACATGACTCCCCCAAAACTTAACTACTAATAGACTATGGTTGACTGAAAGCCTTACCAATAACATAATTAACACATATGTTGTATATTATATGTATTATATGCTATATTCTTATAATAAAGTAAATGGAAAAAATGTTAAGAAAATCATAAGAGAAAATGTATTTACTATTCATGAAGTGGAAGTAGATCACCATAAAGATCTCCATCCTTGTCATCTTCTTACTCCCGTTTCTAATTAAACTGCCATCTCACCCTTTTTCAACACAGAGATCCTAGAGTCATCTGTGTTCTGACCTCCCCAGCTGGCCTCCACTCCCTTCATCCAGCCGTTTAAGGGACACGTACTAACCTGACTCACTCCCATTGAAACTCCACCATCTAAAACAGTTTATCCAACCTCTGTTCAATTTTCCTCCATTTATGCAAAGCCAGGGAACTAATCTTTCTTAATAAGGAAGCAGGTTCCCTCTACCAAGGGCTAAATTATAGCAAGAGTTACCTCTGCTAAGGGCTTATTTTATGCTAGACACTTTCTAAATGTTTCCTCTAATCCCCCACCATTCTGCAAATAGATATTACATTACCCTCAATTTTCTTTTTTTTTTTTTTTTTTTTTTTTTTGATTTGGGATGTTATTCTGTTGCCCAGGCTGGAGTGCAGTAGTGCAATCTTGGCTCACTGCAACCTCCGCCTTCCAGGCTCAAGCAATTTTCTGCCCCAGCCTCCTGAGTAGCTGGGATTACAGGCACCTACCACCATGTCCAGCTAATTTTTTGTATTTTTAGTAGAGACGAGGTTTCACCATATTGGCCAGGCTGGTCTTGATCTCCTGACCTCGCGATCCACCCACCTCGACCTCCCAAAGTGCTGGGATTATAGGTATGATCCACCATGCCCGGCCTATCCTCAATTTCAAAATGATAAAACTGAGATTTCAAAGGGTTAAATAATTTGCCCAAGGGCAAAAAGTAAGGAGAGGAGCCAGAATTTTTGCCCAGGGTTACCTGACTTCAAAGCCCATACTTTCACATTTTACCACAGCACTGCCCTAATAATTTACATTTGCATTATATTTTATAAGCACATTTATATATTAACACAGTTTTATTAATTGAACAACCCTATGATATAAGTTACTATCCCAATTTTACAGGTGAGACTATTGAGGCCCAAATAAGTGAATGATTTGCTGTTGATCACATGATGCATTCGATGCCCACCGATTCTTAAAACTACCAGCACCTGTTTTTATGCCACTTTTCGGCTCAATTTTCATCATTTGACATCGTACCCCTATGGTGCATCAAGTGTCACTACAACTGTGACTTTTTGGTTTCTGCGGCCAGTTGTTTCATGGCCTTCATTCTATCACTTCACACCATCTTCAATCTGGCCACAATGCACACCCTTCATCCCTGCCAGGCAGGCCTCCTGGCTGTGCCCCCACACTTGCTAAGCTTGTCCCCACCTTTAAACCTCTGCCTAGGCTCACTCCTTCCTAGGACGCTCTGTTTCTTTTATCTGCCCAAATTGTCCCCGTTATTTCAATGCACATCTCAGATTCCAAGCGAATGTCTATCTCTCCTACCCCTGATGGCCCATAGGATAGGTTTTCACTGCCCTACATGTTGGGTATTTATAGTTTTCAATCGAATCCCCCTCCCTGTCTTATGTTTATTTATCCCCCATGAAGGCTTTCTGCTTCGAACCTGCATAAGCTCTACGAAGTCAAGGATGAAAACCCATATTTCTTTATATTTCCTCCGTGCCCAGTACCTTGGTTCTGCAAGGTGCATAGCTCCTAGAAAATGCTCAACAAACCCTTGAGGAACTAAACTTACAGCTTTTGAGTTGTTTGTCCCCAAGTCCAGCATCTCTCTTCCCTGTTATTCAACTTCTCTTGAAAGCGTGCCAGGTCCTCGTGACTTTGAGTCATTGGCCTTTCTCCCCGACATTTTCCAGCCTTATTTTTCCACTGACCTGGTGTTCTGATGTGCCTGGTGCATATTCCTCATTTGTCTTTACTTTCTGCTCTTTCACAAAGCAGATTGTGAAATGATCCATGCTTTCATTGGCAAAGTTCAGTCTTGGGTTTTCTCCCCCTCCTAACTGAATCATTCATGTGGAGGAAGCTTTTGATCCAGGATTCAGATACTCAGTCACATTTTACATAACCAGAAACCATGCTAGGTGGTTATGTAAACTCTGTTTTTGACTTGAATAGCCAGACAACAGTCTTTACAATTTAGGTTAAAGCATGTTGTCAGCTTCCATTCATTTCTGATGGTCTGAGTGTCAACGTTATCCCACAGTAGTGCTGTCAAAGAGATTCAGGAGTGTGACAGGGGAGAATATTTGAAGACAAAAAAAATATTTTTTAGACTATTTTTGTGTGATCTGTTGTCATTATCATATAAAATGCCTAAGAAGAGATCAAGTTTGCTATTACAGTTTAGTGAACAATAGCTGGAAAAGTAACACAGACGAGGTAGCCCACCACAAAGCAAGGAGTCAACATTCAAGGAAAGTGCCTTCATTTACATAAAAATGTCCAGGCAGGTGGCCACTTCTTTAGACACTGATGAACTAAGTGACTTTATAAATAACCTTTTGTTTTGGCAGGGAGTCCTTTCTAACATACACTCACTACCGTTTGGCTTTGAGAATTCAGGATACTTCTGGAAGGAAATGACAACCAGAGGAAGAAGCATGGAGAAACTGAGGAATCAAAACACAAACTCACCCAATCTTGGGGTGGGGGCAGGAAGTCATCGCATGTTTTGTTTTTGTTTCTGTTTTTGTTTTTTCGAGACACAGTCTTGCTCTGTCACCAGGCTGGAGTACAGTGGTGCGATCTCCCAGGTTCAAGTGATTCCCCTGCCTCGGCCTCCTGAGTAGCTGGGACTACTATATGTTTTCTCTAATCACCCACCATTCTGCAAATAAGTGCCTGCCACCAAGCCTGGCTTATATTTTGTATTTTAATACAGATGGGGTTTCACCATGTTGGCCAGACTGGTCTTGATCTCCTGACCTCACGATCCACCCGCCTTGGCCTCCCAAAGTGCTGGGATTACAGGCATGAGCCACCGTGCCCTGCCCCACTGCAAGTTTTGAACCAAACATCCCCTCTTTAGTTCCTGGCTTCTTCAAGTTGCTTTGTCCTGAAGTCTTTGCCCTTTAAAGCTATACCTCTGGCTTCTCCAAAGTACTCTATGTACATGGAGAGTTACTGAAGCTCTTGTCAACAGGTTTCTGCCTAGGATCATGTAAACATCACATGCAACAATTTTGTGCTGTGGGACTTGACCATTTGATCGAACCAATGGAAAGGAGGTATGCCATGTGGTTTCGAGCCTAATCTGACAAAGTAGAGGTCAGTGTGGCCTCAGTCATAGTTTGCCTACCCTGAGGACAACATTTACCTAGTGATTAGTGAGAGGAACCTATGTTTTTGTACTTTGAAGAGAATAAGGGTGTAAGTAAGCTACCACCTTGAAGATTCTACCTGATGACGCAGAATTTTAAGAAACCATTCAGACTGATTAATGGAGCAAGCTCACCCAGTGCTTCCTGGTCAGTCACCTTAGTGAGTAAAAGTTTCCTTCCAAAATTAAAAAATGCCATTCCCTATAGCAATCATTGAAAAGCTTTTCAGGGCTAACATAATAATATAGAATTATGTCAAAAATCCTCTCATCTGAAGTTGTTAAATTTAAAATCAGTGCCAACATTTGCCAAGCAAAAGAGTGATAGACTTGACAATAAGATATTTAAGTTTCTTTGTATAAACCAAAAAAATAGTAATAATCCCACAAATGAGAAAAATCTTTAGAGATGCTATGTCAGAAAGTTGCTTAATATTTCCACCATATGAGGAGTTTATACATGTCAGTAAGAAAAACACTAAGATACCAATAATTAAGTAAGTTAAGGATAGGAATGATTTTATTAAAAAGGAAAGTTTAATAGTAAGCATAACAACTTTCAATCTGAAAAATTATTAAAGAAATTTAAATTTAAAAATTAGTCATTTTCCCTCATCACATACCTATTTTCTAAATAATAATTTAGTAAGTGTTTGCTAAAAAAAAAAAAAGTGATGTCACATATTTTTGGCATGAAAATGTCTTCCAGCAGCTTTGGAGAGAATTTCAGCAAAAATTATCAAAGATCTAGGGATTTCATTGCTGAGAATGTATCCCAAGGAGAAAACTTAAAACTGGGAAGGGGGACTCTATGCATACAGTAAATACTAAACTGTTCTTTGAGGAAGAGACAGATTGCATAATTTAAAATATTTTTCTGATTACTAAAAAAGTAAGAATAGTTAACACCGAAGTCAGGAGCGGTGGCTCATGCCTATAATCCCAGCACTCTGGGAGGCCAAAACAGACAGATTACCTGAGGTCAAGAGTTAGAGACCAGTCTGACCAACATGGAGTAACCCCCATCTCTACTAAAAATACAAAATTAACCAGGCATGGTTGCACATGCCTACAATCCCAGAGGCTGAAGCAGGAGACTCTCTTGAACCCAGGAGGTGGAGGCTGCAGTGAGTCAAGATCACGTCATTGCACTCCAGCCTGGGAAACAAGAGCAAAACTTCGTCTCTAAATAAATAAATAAAAGAATAGTTAACACTTTTGAGCACTTACACTGTTCCTGAAACTGTCCTAAAGGTTTATGTGATTGAATCATTTTGCATTGTAAAAATCCTATTGAGTGGATATACTATTGTTATCCGGTTTTACAGATGAGGAAACTAAGGCACAGAGAAGTTCAATAACTTGGCCCAGGTTAAATAGTATATAATGGAGCCAGAACTGGCAACAGGAGCTAATTCTCAACAACTAACTTATATCCCTCTCTCATTGTATAATATTTTCATTGTAGAGAACTGGCAAAAGACAGGTAAACATAAAAACAAAATTTAAATTCACTCATAATAATCAGACATAACTAGCAGTTATTTCCTTTCAGTCATTTGATATGCATGCATGTGTAAAATCCTATTACACAATTCCATCTCATTCTGCATTTATTCAACAAAATATTTTGAGAATTTTCCATTCTCTTCCATAATGACTTGTGTTCCACCGGATACAGTTGTTATAGAGTTATACAGCCAGTTAATTTGCCTCTACTTTTAATTACTATATTCAATACATTAAACATCTTCATACATAAATCTTTGTCTGAACTTCTGATTTCTGAAAACAGAACTTTCTGTTTTTGAGGACAAATGCCTTTCTTAAAAAGTATATAATTTCTAAGGATACTTGACTTTTTTTGACATTACTTTGCTTTTATTCTTTTTTATCTCTTTTTATTTATTTCAGTAGGTTTTTGGGGAACAAGTAGTGTTTGGTTACATGAACAAGTTCTTTAGTGGTGATTTCTGAGATTCTGGTGCACCCATCACTCAAGCAGTGTACACTGTACCCAATGTGTAGTTTTTTAGCCCTCACCATCCCCTCACCCTTCCCCGAGTCCCCAAAAATCTATTTTATCATTCTTACACCTTTGCATCCTCGTAGCTCAGCTCCCACATACAATGCTTGGTTTTCTATTCCTGAGTTACTTCACTTAGAAAAATGGTCTCCGATTCCATCGAAGTTGCTGCAAATGCCATTATTTTGTTTCTTTTCATGGCTGAGTAGTATACCAAGGTATATGTACACCACATTTTCTTTATCCACTCATTGACTGATGGGCAATTGGACTGGTTCCATATTTTTGCAGTTGTGAATTGTGCTGCTGTAAAGATGCATGTGCAATAGGATACTTGACAAATTTTCTTCCTTTTTTTTTTTTTTTTTTGCATTCTACATGTCTTTTATCTTATTAACACCTATGATGCCATGAATCCATAGGGAATGGGTTCCAGCCGCTCAGGCTCCTTCCCATTGGCTCCCACACAGTGTGCTTCTCTCGGGGGAGCAGGCTGGTGCTTCAATTGAACTCAGGCGCCTTTCTCTTTGGCTTCTTTCTTTTTCTGATCATTTTCCTTCATGCGTTTTGGGAAGCCATCTCGGCTCTTACAGTGCTTGATGTGCTCAATATACACATTAATGCTGTTGGCAAGAATCTTGCCCTTAACCTGTGTGTTTACAACAATGCCAACAGCATGCTAACACTGTAGACTCTTCCAGTGTCGCCATGGTAACACGGGTGGGGCATCCCTTTGTAAACAGTATCCATCCCTTGATGTCTACAATATCACCTTTCTTGTAGATTCGCATATACGTGACCAAAGGAATGACTCCATGTTTTCTGAAAGGTCTAGAGAACACATATCAGGTGCCTCTCCTCTTTCCCTTTGTGTTCGTCATCTTGGCAAATTACTGGAAGATGGTGGTTCCATCTGAAAGGTGGCATATTTTCAAAGTGTTGTTCAGAAAATGTCTTATCAATGTATTTTCTTGTTAAGGGTATCTGGCAACCCCCACCCTACCAATATCATTTTTGAAAACATTTGCTAATTTAATAGTTGTTAAAAAGTCTCTTGTTGCCATCTTGTTACTCTTTGTTCATTAATAGATATAAACATGTATCATATATCTAATGGCCACTCAATATTTATTTTTTGTATAATTGCTCATTCATGTCTTTTATCCTTTTTTCAAAATTGGTGTTTCACAGATTGATTATATAAGCTCTCTGTATATTGAAGTTATTATTCCATTTACACTTTTTATCACCTATATTTTTTAATGTTTTGCTTACTCTATTATTTATAAACATATAAATTTGGAAACACAATAGTTGTAATAGGGAAATAGTAAGCGTGTTATATTCATCTCATGGGATATTACATATTGAAGAAAATGTTTCTGAAGAGTTATCAATAATATGGGGGAATGTTTATTTTATGGTATTACAGGAAAATATAGAAAAAAGGTGAATATTTAGTATGATCAAAACAATATGCATATTAAAAAACTGGAAGAAAAACTATTAACAGTGATAATTTTTAGTATTGGGTCTTTTATTGATTTTTTTCTTTCTTTTATTTTTTTTTTTTTTTTGGTAGAAGAGTAGTATTTGCCACTAGAAAAGAAGCAACAAACTTGAAGAAGAGAGAGAGAAAGGAGAAAAAGACATTGTAAAAGAACCAAAAAAAAGGGGGTTGGCTAGTACAAAACTCATCTATTCAGTGTTTCACTTTGCTGAGCTGTACGAGAGAGAAACTGCTTCTCACACTTGAATATCTTGCTCCAAAAAATAGAGAAGCACCAATCCGCCTTCCCTCAGCGTTCCTTCTCACCAGGGGTGGCCTGGACCAGGTATTTTCACAAACCAGAGGGGCCCATGAAACCCCAGAACACAAGAGGGAGGAGCTTGAGTTCCAGGATTTGAGGACTCTCCATTAATTCCTCACTGAGGGCAGTTGGCCCTGCTGCTGAAGGGTAGCCCTGGGCCCTACCCCACAGGCCTGGAGGGCTGGAACAGCAGCTGGCGCACACAGACCCCATGTCTGCCAGCTGTTAGCCACCCAGCTGTAGAAAGGAAAGAAAGATCCAGCCAGCCAGTTAGTTGACTGCACAAGGAGGGGCACTTATAGCCATTCATTGAGTATGTTAGAAAAGACAATATGTTTCCAATTGTCTTTTCCCCAGTTGAGGTGTTACCTTCTCAGGATATTAGTGCCCCTTGGGATAGGAGAACCAGTGACCTATATGGCGTAACCACAAGCATCCTTTTTAAAATTTATTGCTGAACTCAAAGCATTTCTCCAAAAATCATGACATCCCTCAAAAAAAGAAAGGGAGTTAAGAACAAGAATTTTAATCCGCACATTACTGGGCATGGCACTGGTTCTTAATCCTGGCTGCACATTGGAATCACATGAGGAACTTTCCAAATGACTAATGCATCAGAGATTTTAAAAAGCACCACAGGTGGCCGGGTATGGTGGCTCACTTCGGGAGGCCGAGGCGGGCGGATCATGAGTCAAGAGATCGAGACCATCCTGGCCAACATAGTGAAATCCCATCTCTACTTAAAAAATTACAAAAATTAGCTGGGCATGGTGGCACGTGCCTGTAGTCCCAGCTACTAAGGAGGCTGAGGCAGGAGAATTGCTTGAACCCGGGAGGCGGAGGTTGCAGCGAGAGGAGATTGCGCCACTGCACCCCAGCCTGGTGCCTGGCAACAGAGCAAGACTTTCTCAAAAAAAAAAAAACAAAATAAAATAAAAGCACCACAGGTGATTTTAATGTGCAGGCAGTTGGGAATCTCTAGGCAAAAGTGATGAGTTAAAGCAATAGAGGAGATTGTTAAATCCCAATGAAGGGTTTGAGAAACAGACCCAGTGCCTCTGGTGGAGCTGGAATATTTGTAATCATATAATTCCGTTCAAGGGTCTAGTACTTATTCTGTCACTCCGTCTCTCATCTTACATCATCCTCATCTTGCATCTCTATGAATAACCATCTCCCCATTATCAGAGGCAGCAAAGAAAGGGTTACAGTATCTTGCCCAATGTCCCCTCACTAATACAGAATGAGGCACAGAGAGATTGAATAATATAATGGAAGCCTAAGGCCACAAGCCACAGCCCTAACATCCTTGCTATTAATAGAATACTATTTACTTTGGAGTGGAAGAGCTTTTTAATGGAACTGGTATATGAGCAGAATAGTGTTAAATCAGTAGAAGATTGAGAAAATATTAGGGGGAAATTTGCCGCTACTCTCATTATTAATTTGTAATGGGTCTTTAATATGGCAACAAATGAAAACATCCTTTGACCACCTGTTAAGCCAATAGAAATAACAGAGACATTCAGTGTACTGAACAGCATTTTAAAGACAATTACTAGACATGGATTTACTAGTGAAAATTCTATCAGAAGCAAACCCAAACAAAAACTCTGTCATTAGCAAAGCATATGGCCTGATATTGGAAGTGTTATGAGACCAAAACAAAGTTCTGATGCTGAAAATATATTAGAAGTTTATCTGCTAATGAATAGGATACAATTGATTCAGTGATTTAAAGTTTAGTAGTTTATTTTATTTACAATTTCATAAATTGAAAAGAGGAAACAATCAATTAAAAAACTACCTGAGAAGAAACAAGAATGGCAAATTTGGTGATTTCGATGCCTATTTACATGGGAAAATGTTTCAGATCCCCTGGGATGATAAAACATCTGTTGAAAGAGACATAAAAGGAAGATGATAGGAAATTTAATAAACCCAAATTACAGAATGTGTTTTTTTCCATACTACAATTTGGTTGGGGTTGCATATGATAAATAAAGAGAGATAAAGAAATACAATAGAATGCTGGGCGAGGTGGCTCACGCCTGTAATACAAGCAGTTTGGGAGGCCGAGGCAGGCAGATACCGAGGTCAAGAGATCGAGACCAGCCTGGCCAACATGGTGAAACCCCATCTCTACTAAAAATACAAAAATTATCTGGGCATGGTAGCAGGTGCCTGTAGTCCCAGTTAAGGGAGGCTGAGGCAGGAGAATCGCTTAAACACAAAAGGTGGAGGTTGCAGTGAGCCGAGATTGCCCTACTGTACTCCAGCCTGGTGATGGAGTGAGACTTCGTCTCAAAAAAAAAAAAAAATACAATAGAAAAAGAAGAAAAAATACAGTCTCCTTGCTGCCAAGTATCTTGCAAACAGGCAGCAACATTTATTTTTAAATGATTGTCCTCTTTTGCATGCATTCCTATTTTTTAACATAAAAAACAGACATATAAAGCTAAGAAAATAAGCAGCTATAATTAGAGCGGGAACTGGAATTGGAAGTGGGGGACCAGGGAAATGCAATGGGGTGGGCTTGTTTTGTTTTTGTTTTTGTTTTTTTTCTGCTTGCAAACCTGTAGTTAAGCGACAAGTTAAGAGAAGAAAACTCTTGTTCTGCTGCCAGAGACAAGTTCAGCAGGTTTCTGAACCAGAGAGTGAACTCACGGAAATGCCAATCCATCCACAGCCAACGATTAATAAAATAGAGTAGATGACAGATGTGGAAGAACCCACAGAAAGCCTGGTTGAAATCTTTAGTTGCAAAAGAACATCAACAGAAAAATACAGCTGGAGGGAAATGAGCCTTGGTCTTCCTCCCAAATAGACCCAGGAGCGGACCTCAGAAATAATCCTGATCTAAACTTTCTGACCGGCTAGTGGAGTCTTCCTCCCTGGCCACGTTTGCCTCAAAATGAAGCCTTCCCACAGCTGTTTGGAGCAGCTTGTGGCACACTGTTGTGTCTGTTCATTCAATATAATTAAGAACTGCTTGCTCTAGGGGAAATGAAGGATTTGATTAAGAGGGAGTGTTTCTTCTCCCTTTCTTCTTTCTTGCTCAGCCTTATCCAAATTTTTTTTACTATTTTTTAAGTCATGTCACGTTCAGGGGCAATTTCCACTTTTTGTGATAGACAACCAAGGGCTAAAGGCACATATCAATGGGAGGTATGTGTGCGTATGTGTATGTGTGCACTTTAAGATGGAATGAGGGAGGCCCAGAAAGAGGAACGCGTCCCAAACTGGTTTTTAGACCCCAAAAAGCAAAAAAACTCATAAAACCAAAACTGACTGAAGCAGATTATGAAGAACTCAGAGCAAACGCCAAGCAGCGTGTTCCCCAGGCTTGGAATGGCATTTGCACTCTGAAGCAATAATGTCTTTGTTAACAAGTAAATCCTCCCAGTTCTTTCTGTGGCTTCTGAAGTGTCACTATTATATACCACTATGGAACGACCACAGAGGGTGGGCTGGGGAGGGAGGGGACCTGACACCAGTTATCAATCTTTCACAAACCACAAGTTCTAAAAGAGCATAGGATTTATGAGCAAACAAGTCCAGAGAGCCCCAGCCAGGGAATGAAAAAATCACGGGGTTGGGATGACTGTGAACACGTCAGAACCTAAGAAGGAGGAGAGAAAGATGGCACAATGAAATGGGTCTTCCTTGCAGATGGATCATTCTAATTCCCATCGAGCCCGATTACAAGAGCATTTCACAGCTCTTCTTTCTCCCTTTGAGAAAGTTAAATAAGTAGAACATGCCAATAAATCTGATCAATACCCAGAAAACCTTATAGTTAGCTAATATCCCAGTAAGGACATTTGAATTGACTCAATTCTTGATGAGGTCCAGTTGTATATCTGAGGGGTCTGCTTTAGGAAATATGTAGTGCCTTGAACACAGTAGGTATTCAGTAAATGTGAGTGCATCAGATTAGTGGCATTCTAGATAATTGAGGTTAAACAAACACTGTCTCTTTTTTCCTCCTCTTTTGTCCCATCAATTATCAAATGCCCTTGGTACATTGTCTAAAAATGTTTTAAGATCAGTTTCTCTTTCCCATTCCCAGAACCGCACCCTTTCCTAACAATGATCCTTCAATGCCTCAAAGTCTCCTGGCTTCTGGTTTATCAGATTACTCTTCCTAAGCATTCTCCAGCTCAAAAGCTTTGAATCACTTTCTAATGCTTTTGGGATAAAGCTCAAATCCCTCTGTTGACATTCTGGGTTCATCACAATTCAATCTCATCATGACTCTCCAAATTTTCAACAAATCTCAAAAGAAAAATGATGCTTGCATTAAGTCAACGTCCTCTCTGGTCTTTGTAGCTACCCGTGAATTTCTGCCGCCATAGCTTTGCTCTTCCTGTTCTCCCAGCTCACCCCACCTAAAATGGTTTTCACACTTCCTCCTTTTCCTCTTTCCTCTCTCCACTTTTTCTATGGAACCTCACCCCTCTCTTTGTCCTGAGGGAGACTCTCAGAATTCCAGTGTCTGGGCACTGTCTGTTTCACTGTTGCCACCCATTGCAGGCCGTTAGTAGGATTTTTCTGTCTCTCAAGCATTGCCTTGACTTCGTGATTCACTCTCCATTCATTCATTCCTTCATCCATGCCTTCACTCCACAATCATTTATTGAATGCCTATTTTGGGACAGGCACCATGCAAGGACCCATGTATAGAAAGATCAGTGAGAAAGCGTCTATTGTCAAGGCAATCCTAATCAAAGGGAAGGAAATTACAATGCACTGCGCTCAGTTCAGTCAAATATATTTACATTATGCATATGATCTTTCTGGTTGTCAAAATCCTAAATTCCCTGAGGCCAGAAACAATACCATG